>JAHPZR010023449.1:70000-99102 GCA_019787425.1 Platygyra sinensis
CAGAGGTTCTAGATATCCTTTCAAATCACGTGAGGTCTCAGCAGACTTCACTCTCGCTGTAGCTGGTCTACATCTGTATTCATAACTCTAGGGATTGTTTTTTAATTCGAATGAATTTTTCTTAGTTAAATTTACTCTTTCTAAGCTCAAGTGAGTGCTCTTTAAATTGACGGGAATTGTAAATAGTCTTAAATAGGATTGTAATAGTTAGCATTGCTTGTCATATATTTAGTTTTTTAATTTGTAAACAACACGATATAATTTAAAATTGAAAAATATTACTTATTGTACTGATACTTTTTGTAATTATTGTGAAGTTTTAATAAAGTTTTATTATTATTATTATAATTATTATTATTATTATTATTATTATTATTATTATTATTATTATTATTATTATTATTATTATTATTATTAAAACAAGGTTCAACTCCAATCTCGTTCCCAGAGCCTCGTTCCCCTTGGCCAGCGGTCGGAAAACGAGAGCTCTGGGAGCAACCATTTTGAAATAACAAAGGAAATAACTGAATTCTGCCCATCCGGTTTCACGCAGTCTGCATCTATGGCGCATGTCTGAAGTGGTTGCTCCCAGAGCTCTCGATTCCTGCCGCAAGCCAGAAGGATCTTGGGCTCTGGGGACGAGAATGGGTTCAACTCAAGCAGATGCATTTAGGCATGCGCAGAATGGACAAATGCTTTATTTTACTATTCCATAGGTCCCGATACAAAAAGACAAGATGGCGGATTTACCCTTATGTTTTGCCTGTACTTGCAGCAGCGTGTTACCACTTAAAATAACGATAAGCAAGTGCTCGCCACAAGCACAGGAAGAACGAAAAATTTTGTTTTAGCTGTCCTAATTACTGTTATTCTTGAGCTTGTGCTTATGTCGCAGTGAATCAAGTTAAGGCTGAGAAAAGGCCTGATTTATTGGCTCGACAAGACGATAACACGCAAACTGCGTTGACAAACATGACAATAAAACGCATGGTTGGAAAACAAAAATGATATCTTTTTACTTGACGTTTTGCATGTTTCAACAATCGTTGAGAATAGAAGTGAAATAGAAGTGAAAAATGTATTTAAATTCAAGATAAATAACTTTATTGAGACAACAGATCAACCATGATTCAAATCCATTGAAAATGGTTGAAGGACGTTCGCGCCCAAAAACTTCCCTCGTACAGATTTTTTTAAAACTTTGATTGCAGGTAGAAAATGATCTGAGATTAGATGAGAAACGTAAAAACATCTGGGGTCACCGAACCCGTTTTGAAGATAAGGCGCATCACAGATCATAACATCTCTAGGATTTCCAGCCATTGAGGCGATTCTGGCCGGATTCATTACCATCGGCATATATTTAAGTTGAAGAATCATATCTAAGTTATGTGTGTTTAACATAGCACATATAGGCATATTTGATAGATCTTTGTTACATATGCCATTAAATCAGCTAGAATTAGCCTTAAAAAAATAAAACTTCTAAGTTGCGCGCACCTGTATCCAAGTACCAATTCGACCCTATTTGAATAGTATATGACAAATAATTAAAACTTACCACGTACAGATTTTTTTTGTTTTTTAGTATAATGGGAAGAATCAGAAAAGGAAGTGATCTGCAGAAAAAAAAAAGTGAGGGTCACCGAGCATCCAACAAAAATATTCCCACACGAAGTTAACGCAAAGGTCATGAGCTATGTATTTTGTTGAGTTTTCGACTCGGTGCGCGCGCTTTAAAATGACGTGGTACACGCGTGACCAATGAATAGCGTGCGCACTAGAGATGCGCAGTAGCAATGGGCGCGAACGTCGTTAATTGATTACAAATATCGAGAGCAAGCTTTAAGTCACACGCCAGTTGAAGTCTGTGTCCTAGTATCAGCTATGATAAATTTGACAGCATGGTAAGATGTTTCTACTGGGGTTTTCCGATTTAGCGGAAGTTTCACGGAAGTGATTTCACAACTCGGAAAAATGGCTCGAACTTCCGCTAAATCGGAAAACCCTACTATACGGCCCAAGAATTGTTCTTACAAAATACTTTCTTTCTATAGAGCCCTCACGTGTCCAAAGTGCACACCACGTATAATGCATGCATGTTGAATGCGCCACATTATCTAGTGGGGAGGACAGGGGGGCGGGAGCCCGGTAGATTAGGAGGTGGGAGGCCGGAGAGGAAAGGGCGGGAAGCGGGAGAGAAATGCGAAATGCTAATTATTTTAATTTAACAGTGCGTTAGAATACTTTCAATCAACCCAAATTATATTTGACTTGTATTTAACGTCTTTTCAGTTACTTTTGAGACTTCCGAGCAAACGAGCAAACGAAAATTTGCGCTTGGGCTGAAAAACAGGCTTATTTCCGATGAAATAGTAAACCCGTTTACAGTGGTTACCTCATGTAGGTCATAAAATATCAAGCGGCATGAGTGCACATGTGTCGCGTAAGCTGTCAAATTGCAAAAACGTGGGACGAGCAGGCGATCTCAAATCACGGGACGAGAGCAGCACGGAAAAGGGCGGGAGGCGGGAGATAAAGGTACGGCAAGCGGGAGAGCAGGGTACGGGAGGCGGGAGGTTCTGACCCCCCTGTCCCACCCCCACCCCTCCCCCCCCCCCCATTATCTACCAAACGCGGCTATAAGACTAAGGTTTCTCGTTTGATAACCGTATAGAAGTAGATCTCACATAAATATGCATTTCGTCTTCCATTAATTTGACAGTAACTTCCATGCGAGTCATCGAATTCAATGAGGGCTTTAGTCTGTTTTCGTCATGATCAGTACAATGCATCAGTAAGACCCTAAATCTTTTGAATTTTAAGGCAATGATTGGCTTGGATTTCACTGCTTGTAGTACTTGTATCTTCATAAACGCATACAGATACTGAGAACGAATGACCGTACTCTCGAGTACTCACTGTAGTGATATCCTGCCATAGAGCTAGGCAGAATCGGATCAATATAAAATGAACACAACGTTTAAATAAACACGCGATGTAGATTCAATATATTTCGTCATGGCAGCTCCTCTCCTCCTTCTCCTCACAATATATCGACTTTTTTTTGTGACGTGTAAAATTGAATTATCGTTATTTTCATTTCCGTAGTGATACAGAGTTGTCTTGACTCTCACGGCTGCGTTTGTGTTCCAACAAGCTACCTCTAAAAAAAATACAATTTCAATTCATTACAAAAGTTCAAACCGGCTTTTACCAAGTAAAAACTTTTGTCTTCTATTGGCCATTGTGTAGATACAGCCGGTATACACAGCTCACCTTTGTCACGAGAGCAAATTTGTTCTCTTGCTTTCATTCAAAACACTTTTGTTTCTGAAATGTTACTCTGCCTATATCTAAGCTCAATAGACATTTACGGGGGCTAAAAACCAATTGCTAGGTAACTTGTTATAATGTCAGCAATTTCGCACCAAGTGCATAAGTTTTTTGCATGGTCAAAAACATACCCTTGGATCGAGTTTTGGCGCTTTGCTTTTATCGCAAAATCGCGAACCGCTACATTTTTTTTTCAAGGGGATTTTTGCGAAAAGCTTAACTTCAATCAAAAAATTTCTCAGGTAGATGTTAATGGCGAAAAGCTGTTCATAATCCAGTGCTTAATTAAAGCACACAATTGAATAGCACGCCACGTCTTTAGCCGACTTTCACCCAAGCGAGGGGAAAAAAATAAACAAAACTTCCCTAAAAGGTCCTGTATAACTAGTCGTAACTAAAAACAGCCTTTTGTGCAAAAATGATCTTCATAAACTTATAAGCGATGTTTATGGTTTGATTTTCATGAATATTGCAGTTTTTAATCACGCGATCTCTTCAGCTTTCCTCGCCACTGGTCTGTTAAGGACTTGGCGTTTTTTGTTGAAAACGCCACGTTTGAGAGCATGACGCTGAAACGAGTCTACTCGAGTGCCACGTGTCCACTTCCCAAACGTAAACTGAACTGACAACGTGTTAACCGTGGCGTGAAATTGTAAAAATAAGCCAGCGTTGAATAAATAACCATATCCCCTTCTTATTGCCTGAACTTTCATTGTTTTTCAGCCGGTCCAGGGCGGGTGGCTTGCATTGCTAATAGCCATCTATTTGCATAACAAGGGAAAAATTGAGAATTTTGATTTCAGGTTGTTCAAGACATAAGACCGGCTTGTGGTGAACTTATCCAACTAGACACGAGGGAGGAAAACCTTCAACGCGAATTGTGGACCTGAACAAGGGTGGGTAACGTCGTTATTTTCTGTTTCTTGTAGCCATTGAATCATTTTTTAAAGTGATCGCTTATTTTATAGCAGAAGAATCGGAATTAATTACTCGCAGCAATTGCAGGGTGAACTTGGCCTTACCAAGTTATCAGGATTTTACGGCGTTTTATTTCCTAGGTTAAATGGAAGTTCTCTGTTATCTTCCACTTTCAAGCCGATTTGTTTTCAGTCGAGTGAGAATCGACGAGTTAATGGCAGATTTAAAAATAAGCGTCGATTTCTATGCATCCGAGTTGTTACAAGCCTGACTCCTTAAATGAGAATTCATTGTGGCCGAAATTAGACGATCACTTGCGTAGGAGTTTAACTACTGAATTCTTTTTTTAGAATTTCTGTCCGGTTTGGAGATTAATTTTCATTTCTGTCGATTACCAAGATGGGTCAGACGTTTCGTGTATAGCTAAGAGGAAACCAAAACAACTGGCCTTATTTAACCTTTTATTTCACTTGAATGTTTGCCGGACTTAAAACGTCGCTCGTTTTTGTCAAGGATACTTGTTTCCAAAGCAGATGCTATTAAACAGGAAAGGATCAGGTGTGAGCTAATTTTAAAATATATCGCGCCTCAAAAAGTCATGTTCTCCTTGGAGCGGTGATAAACACGCGCGAGGAGAATCTGGGTTCAAACACGAACTCGCGAGAACTTTAATTACAACGTTATGTGGTTGCTGTTTGTTGTGTACACAGCTATCACGAAATTTTCCTCGTCGGAACGCTTTGCTTGAAAGAAATGTAAATTTACGAAATATGTTTCTTGCGCTGTGATCTAGGCTTTTATTAAGGGCAGCTGTTTAAATACACCATGGCAGGAATCCCGTCGTTTTGTGACTTTTGTAAGTTTAACACAAGAACACGGTAATTGAATGACGTCAGCAAGGCATAAGGAAAATTCTTTTATGTCAACGTCAAATGTGCGAAAAAGGGCTTTGTATTTTAGTGGACTAGTTTAGTAATTAGGCATTTTGATCTCGGGTACTGCAACCAGGTATTCAAGGAAACGATCGAAGACTTTTTAAAAAGCAAATGGACATTTGCATTGACAAACAGGTTCTTCAATTATGTTTGGGTGACTCACTGTATAATCAGTTTCCAAGCCATAGAAAAATAACACGGAACGAAAAACTCAGGATTTCCCCATTTTTAAAATTTAAACGATCTTTTCCCTCTGAGCAAATAGTTAGTATTTCAAATGTCGAACATAGCTTGCAACAACTATATCTTCCGGTGCGAAAAAAATCAAAAAGTCCTTTAAACACAAACTTTTTAGTGGTCTCCCATATATTTTTCAGCACAAGTTGATGTCATTCTTCAAATTTAATTCAAAGATATTTAACTTGACTAGTTTTGACAATGACGCACTTTTCACGTGGCAACACGTCCTACCGCACTTCAAATAAAACTGCGTCAGAGATCTGAATTAATCTTCCCAAAATGACAGCGGTTAATTCATGTTTAGACTAAGTACCAAATGAAAGGTTGTCGCCGGAAATTCGCTGTTATTTTCCCTCTTGTAATAAATTATTTAGTTGTTAAACTAAAAAGAAACTTTCGCCTACATCGGATCGCAATGAGGAAGAAAACACATTGATGAAAATTTGTTTGCCATTTGCGCTCAGTGGCATTTCCCCCTTACTTATTGTATGTTGATTTACTACATCAAGTGACTAGGCTGTGCTACTCGGCCGCTTAGTTATAAAAAGCTGCTAAATGTCCTATGCAGGCGGTCGCCATAAGAGTTTAATTGCGTCGAGGAACGTACTAATAAGAAAGAATATATTGATAATACTGTATTTATATGATAACAAGTAATGTCATACAAACCCATTTCTTTGTTGAGCAATTCAATGACGCGGAAACAACAGAGATTTTTTATGAATTGCCCCGAAGAGTTTTGTGGCTGTGTCTGCTCCATTTACATTCAAATATGCCGAGCTCTTTAAATGAGGATGGTGCGATCTGCCACATGTTTACGGTAACGAATGCATTTTAGGGTGTGCTTTTTTGGCGAGGAAATTTTCAAGGATAGCAGTAAGCAATTGTATTGCACCGGTAATGTACGAAGTTTGAGATCGTGCCGTTAAGAAAGCCTGATATTTTATTCCATCGATTTCCTGTAGGAAGGCTTCCAAATGAATGCAGGTTGCATAGCAACTTAGTTTTGTCGGGTCGGGGTTTTTCGAGCCGGACTTTTCACGTGTAAAGACGGCATCTCTTTCAGTCGTTCCCAACAGCACTAATCAATTTAGTCCGCTAATGGAAAACGCCAGGTGTATGCTCTCGGCTGTAAAAGGGAATAACTCTGTACTTGCTGGTCAGTAGCTAGATCATACTCTCGTCCGTTTTCTTTTCGAGGATAATCACTGAAACCGCGAGGAATTACTTTGGTATGTTCAGTTATGGTAAGATAAGATAAACAAAATGTTTTGATCATGTAGGGGTATACGAGAAAATTCGTTAAATGCTGATCATTGACAAAGTGCTAAATTTCATAACAGCCTATCTCCCTTTAGATATAAATCAGGATAAAGTAAAAACTCATTAACACTGAGCTGATGATATTCGTGACAGTTACCATGAATACCCTCTATTTGCTTCGAATTAAACAAGACACGTTGTTATGAATCATTAAGACTATTTCTTCGTATTCATCTGGCATAATACTTTTTGAATTTACATAATATATTTCTAACACGAAACTCAAAATACCTTACAGTACTTGGATGTTTTATTCTGAATATCCTTTAAGTATAGCTGTCGTTTAAATAAAGTCTGTTTTCCTTAGAAATAATTAAACGTCGACCACAACGTACTTAAGTTCACAGTTTACTTTTGAAAAATGCGTCTTTCTACGTCACACATCATTTTTTTAAAAAAATGACGCTTTCCCACGTTATCCAAACGCATCATTAAAGCAATTGTGTATTTATTTTTTGTAGTTTCTTTGCCTGTCATTTGGACGCAATGGAGGTCTTTAACCAGGCTTACGACGAGTTAACTGGTGAAAATTCCTTTAAGGTAAGTAGCTCGTCTAATCATACAAGTACAAGAAAAGGCTTTATACAAATACAGGGACTTGTATTAAAGGGGATAAAACTAGTGGATTCACCAACCTCTTTAGACTGACATGTCACGGTCTTAATAGGCCCTTTTGTCTCGAGCACTTTTTTTCGTGGACGTGGAATGATCTCCAAACCACTCCATTTCTAGTAGATAACATTAATTAAAGTTGTGTACAATGCGAGCCAAAGTCCTGCTGTTTTGATTCCTGGGGACGGTAGCTCTTAGAAGGAGAGAATATTGTTGTAGTGAGAACAGATCGATGCGGAAACAAATGGTTCAGTCAAACCGTGCTTCGGACAAAACTACTTGCTTTTACGGAAGAGTATTAAGTACAAAATAATTCTAAACACACTTCTGCTTCGAAGCATATACATGCTGCGAATGCAATCCTGGAAGAATTTCAAGTAGTTGAATGTATTTCAGCCGCTAGGCGTTCAAGTAACGCGCGCGCGAAACAAGACGTGACGAGTCAATTCGACTGAGCTGACGCTCGACGTCAGCCGGCTACTAGCTAATGCTTACAGCTGCTTCACATTAATTTTGGTTTCTCAGCAACTGTCGGTTAAATTCCATAGACGCTATAAACTAAAACTGGTTTTGACCAGAGCATAAGCACAAACCCAAGCAGTCACCACAAGTGAAAACAGGCGCGATATAAACATAAACAGTAAGCAGAAACATAAGAAGAACCAACCCACTTATTTGTCCTGACGGTGCTGTTTTCACCTGTAACGCGCTCGATATAAACATAAGAATAAGCACAAGAAAAACAGAACTGTTTATTTTTCAGTTGTGCCTATGCTTATGTCGAGCGCGTTGCTAGTCAAAACAGCACAACACAAATAAGTGGGTTCGTTCTTATTATGTTTCTGCTTATGTTTCAATATGCCGTGGCTGTTTTCACTGGTGCTTATCATCGGTGCTAGTGAAAACCAGCCTTAAGAAGCACATCACGAGTTAACGTAAATCAGTTACATTCGGCTTACAACTTGCTGGTTTAAAATGCTTCACAGCTCCCAGCGTTTCGTCAGTGACCTGAATGTCGTTAATATTTATCACGCTCCGTTCTTACAGACTGGAAATTTGTCCAACGGATGTGAAATATTCAGTGGTAAAAGCTCGCCGAAAGACCGTTCCCAGGACAGGAAACTTCTCTTCAAGATATCCTCACTCTTGGACAAGGTGCGCATGTCTCTTTGCTCTCTTGTTGCGTAACAAGGCTTCTCGGAAGACTAAGGCGAGCAGAATTTTCATACATGAACTTTCGGCTTGATGCATGCCTCTGACCAGGAGGACTGGGTCTCAATGACTGCGGAGCATGCAAGTAAAGACCCAGCGGTCGAACAATGTCTATAAAGAAACAAAAGGCGAGTCAAACGGAGACTGAAATAATAAAAAACTCTCCCTTCAGAGCTGTTATTTCAAGAAAGGAGAGACTTAATGGCCACTATAGAACTTATTACTTTTCTTGTTCTCTTTATCAACAATTAGTCGTTTGTTTACCCAACAGAAGGAGCTTGACACCACATCGTACCCGGAAAATCTCTTTGAAGAGCGAGAGCTCTCGGATGCTAGTGACCTTGATGTCAGCGGAGATCAAGATTATTTGCTGGAGGAAAAGACATGCAACAAGGTCAGAAGTTATTCTAAATGAACTTGAGTTACTCGGTTTAAATTGATGATCCTATTTCTTGTCTAAGATGTTGTAAAGAACACGCTCGATCATGATTTTGTTAATTGATTTCATAACTGCCTCCATCGCTTAGAATGCCAAAGAGACCATTTTTACCAGGACTGGAAGTGACGGGAAAGTCAAACTCACGGAAGAAGAGAAGGAAACATTTGTTTCTGAAGGACTTCCTGTTCCCAACAGAATACCGCTGACAAAGGTGAGTGTTGTGAAAAAAGTCAACGTTTCGGGTAAACTCGGTCGAAATATTAAACCCTTACTAACCAAGTGCAAGGGGAATATTGGCCCGAGATCGTGGTAGAACGGAGCAAGCGTAGCGATAGGCTGAGAGCGGGCACCTTTCCCGAACAGGGGCTGGTAATCGAGCCTAGGGTAGCGAGGTCAATACAAAAACGACCGAGGTCTTATCTTGATTCCCCAATACAGCTAGAGCAAGCCAGGTTAGTAAGTAGGTTATTATATGGCTCTTAAAAACCCTAAGAAAGAACCAGTAAGAACGCTCAGATATACCTCAAGACTACAAATGTAATATCCTTTCTAACTCCGGCTGTTTTTCCAAAGACACGCTTACATCGTTTATTTTTAAAAACAATCCGCTTGAATACTCCAATTAGACGTCACGTTTTGCTTGCTCCGTGCTGGAATACTTCAGGATTCTTAAGTCGGCATTCAACTTAAATACCTTGCGTTTGCACGCATGCATACTGAATCCTGAATAATCAGGTGCACCCCACATATGGCATGCGCCCTGCATAGTCTAGGATTTCTCGAGCCTATAATGGTCGCTTTACCCCGCCCCACTCTCTCTCAGATATGTTTTCAGCGTGTGCGAAAATCGGTTTTTCAGTTTAAAAAAACCAAAATAACAGCAAGAGATCAAAACAAATAATTAAATAAAAAAAATTATGTGAAAGAGAACTTCGTATAAACCCCACGGTAACGATGATGTTAATTGTATTTTTCTGTTGTCAGGCAGAGGAAAGAGCTCTTAAAAGAATTCGACGCAAAATAAAGAATAAGGTAAGTGATTATGTACGCACGCAAGGGTTTTCTTGGAAATTTACACCTGTACTTGAAATTTAAGGCATATAAACTTGCTCTCATTGTTACTGGCAATAAAAAAATCTCTCTTTCTTAATGTCCTAGCTCTCCGCGCAAGAAAGTCGACGAAAGAAGAAAGAGTATGTCGAGGGTCTCGAGAAAAGGTGAGTTGTCAGATGATATGTAAATATAATCTCCTGGCTTAATTTTCCATTCACTGATTAAATCGTGAAATGTCAACCGCGACAGACCATTCACCACCAGCTGGAGTGTTCATTCGTAAGTGAGCTATTTTTCAATGGTGATCATAGCTTTAAGCTGGTCCACGCTCCGGGGTATCGGCTCTTTTCATTACATGTAGCTGTAGGTTATCCTTGTTATGTAATTTTCTAAAAACACAAATCTCTGAATTTCATTTTCAATCACGTGTGCGCCACGTGGTAACCTGCTTTACAATGATTACGTTGCATATTAGGGACAAAATCAAAGCAGAATTATTTTATCCTGCCTTACACGAGTTTTCTCTTACTATGATGCATATGCCCACATGCTTTGGGTTTGAATTCTATCATTAACTAACGTTTAAGACTAGCCAGACCGAACGGATTTTATTTTACAGCAGTTATCCAATTAAACATGTTTTATTTACCATGGAGTGTGATCATGGCGGATGAAAGCCATATTGGTGTTCTCTAACAATAGAGAATTTTTGCATTAGAAAAAGCAAACTCAAAGGAGTGGAAATTTCATTGTTTGGAAACACCAATATGACGTCACGTAATGGCTTGTGAAAACGCGTCGTAAATATCTGGGGTTTTTTTTTCACTACTGCAACACTAATTTTTTTCTTTTTTCCGTTTAGGATGGAAGCAAGTAATTCAGAGAATAACATTCTCAGACAAAAAGTAGATTCACTAGAATCGACTGTAAGGTAAATGATACTATAAACTCTTGGTACATGCCCTAAATTGTGATGAGCATATTATTTCTCCTAGAAAAGTCAATACAAATCAAACAGTCAGTCAGTGAGAATATACAACTCACCTCCAAGGAGACAACGTTTTCAAGTTGCTTTCAAAATTTATCAGCTGTTTCTAACAGAGTTGTACGTGGAGTAGTAAGTTTAAAAATGATATTTCCTTGGTTTCTTGGTGTGTCAAAATTTGGCATCGGCTTGCCGCGATGAAGCTTCACACTGTTTTGATTTTTGCCACTTTATTTTTGTTTAACCATTACACTTTAATTGCCACTTCCGAAGTCGACATTACGAATCATTTGTGGCTCCGACGAATGTGACTGACTGGTCGTAAACAAAACCCCAAAACTTGGAGATAATAAATTAAATGCCAAATAAACATGAAGAAGTAACTAAAACCAGCTGTTAATTATGTTCTTCGTTCGTCTGCAAAATCTCTTCTGTTCGTTCCAAAAGTCAACTGCTCTACACTTGGGGATCGGGCCTTTGCTCATGCTGCACCCGTTTTATGGAACTCGCTGCCATTAACTATAAGATCAAGTAGCAGCCTCGCCATATTTAAAAAGCAACTTAAGACATTTCTTTTAAAGAAAGCTTTTAATTTGTTGGAATAGTCCTTATGTTTAATTTTAATTTAGTTTGGAATTTTCGAATTTCATTTTTTTTTTTTGGTTTTTACCATAGCTTGTCATAAATTTTTGTGTATCATTTATTCATTAATTTAACTTAATGTAAAGCGCTTTTGAATATTCTTTTATAGTTTAAGCGCTATATAAATTCATTATTATTATTATTATTATTATTATTATTATTATTATTATTATTATTATTATTATCATTTATACAAAATTCAGAGACAGCCATTTCATAAACATTTTATCGATGATTCGTTTTTTGTTTATTGGGAATAGTTTTTTAGATTTGTGATGGTTTTACATACTTATAGACAATATTTGTAAATTAGTAATGACAGCAATTCAGATGCCACATGTTTTTTTTTTAAACAGATGTTATTATCAATAACTATTTGAAATTCGGTAATTTCCATTTTTATTGGCAAGTCTGTTTCAAATTTAGATAAAAAATTTATAACCAAGATTTTTAAATTTTAAATTTATATTTCTTTTCATATTGTGCTTCCATCTTGTTTGAAGCTGTTTTGACTTCTTGTATAAATACATGTAGTAACAAAATTATTGCAAACAAAATAAAGTTACTTTTTTAATTATTATTAAAGGATTATTAAAAAAATTGTTATTATTATTATCATGCAGTAAAACTATCTGTATGCACAGATAGTGTGTATTATTATTATTATTATTATTATTATTATTATTATTATTATTATTATTATCAAAAGGAAACGTTTAGACAGCATTCATTTGCATTCTGTCCAGTCAACAAGGTCGATAAGAAGGAGTGATATGCAAACACGCGCGTGCAAAATCTCTATCGCGTCGTGGTCATGAGGCCAAGTGTTCAAAATAAAGAAAATTCAAACAAAAACAAAAAAATGTCGCATCTCAGTTACAAGCCCTAGACTAAGCAAACACCACCTATTAGAATTGCGCACCGCCGAACGACGCCTTATGCGCCTGCTGACGTCAAGAGAATTGATGACGATGATGATGATGATGATGATGATGATGATGATGATGATGATGATGATGATGAAAGAAGCTAGGCCATCACATTGAAAACATAACTTAGTTTCTTTTTTTTTTTGATGTTCAGAGCATTGCTGATAGAACTCAATAGGTTACGGAAGGTTTCTTTGGAGGAGAAGAGCAGAGAAACGACACACGCTCAAATGAAGAGTATAGGGACGCAGACAGGAACTTGCTTGAAATGGTAAAGAGATATATAAAATACAACTAAAAAGTACGTACTCAATTATGGCGGAACATCGGATCCACAGCCTGTTTCTTGACTCACACCAATTGACATACTACCATAATTATTAACGAAATGCGTGGATCGCCACGCAGCTCTTTGGAACGTCTCACAGGAGAGAATTATCGTACCAGCAATAATCACGGACCCTAGCCCTAAAAAAATAGAGCTTCGTGCTAACAAGATCCAACGAAATTAGAGGTTCTGGAGAGCTCCGTGACAACAGAAATTCGTTACGAGGTGCTATTTTAGCTAGACACCCACAGTCATAAGAAATCACAAAACAACCGATATGTAAAATATTTTAAGCCGTGGAATTTCGTTGTTATTAACTCATTTTGTCTGCTTTAGTCTCATGAAAAGGAACGCCGCCTACAGACAGCAAAACTTTGCTAGATTAGAAAATCTGAAGCAAAATAACAACATCTGCAAGCCGGAACCTTACAGCTTGGCGAGGCTTGAAACACACTCCTCACGGAACCACGTGACATCAATACCAAGAAACAATACCAGGACTCGCGGACTGACAGGATCAGAACAACCTGTACCGATTAGAGTCGAGACAGACGACATTCTTTACTGAGATAAAAGATGCGATTTTGTCGAGAAGCTCGTAGAATAAGCTAGCGTAAAATTCTTTCGCTGTTTCAATGGAATTGACTCTAAACAGTGTTGACGCTAAAGCACTCGCATTTCATTTGTGGTAAAGGCATCATAAAGCTAGTTTTGAATAGAGAACAAAATGCTGGAGATGTATTTCACTCACTCGGCTGCAACTAACATTCAAGACAAAATTTAAAACTGCGTTGTGATATGGAAAAGAAACAAAAATAAGGAAAAATGATCCATTGAAATTTGTGTACATACTCATGTGCCAGACATCGAATTGTTTTTTCTGCATTCAGGTGTTAAGTACAGTATTTATTGCTGAATGGCTGTAAATAATTCTTTTTATGGGAAACTTCATTCATGAAGACGATATTCGACATTTGTGTCAGTAGAAAAATAAAAGCTTAGAATTTTGTATCGGTTGAAGGAAAACGTTTGTAAAAAGAGTAGACTTTAAGAGGCACATTGCTCGATCATTTGACAGATATGGCAGACATTTTCCTACCTGCCCTTTTAACGTCCTGTGGGAAATAATAGAGAAACTGTAGATAGTTTAGTGAATTTTGTTTGTTTTTAAATAGCTACCTTGAAAATATAAAATACAATATCAAGGAAATATATTTTTTCACAATTTCTTTCAGTGTCTCACAGCATGGAAGTCTCCTTCGCAAACCGTTTATTAGGGTCGTCACGCAACGCTCCTCTCTGCAGGGACATGAAGGTGCCAATTAAACAGTGGCACGGAATATTTTAAAGATACCCAGACGTGCCCCCGTCTCCTCCCCTCCACGCAGCACTGAAGTAGCCTCTTTCAGGCGTTCAGTTAGTTGGGGCGGAGCGGTGGAAAACAGCGCGCGAAAAATAAAAATGCGCCGCGGCGACTTCCTCTCACCACGCGTTTTTTTTATTTATTTTTTGCGCGCTCTTTTTCGCACTGCGCCCCAACTAACTGGACGCCTGGAAGAGGCTTCCACTGACCCTTCTACGGCCTGGGGCCCGTTTTCTCGAAAGCCCCGGAAACTTTTCGGGCCCGTAAAGCCATTTTCAGTTCATCTGTATCTAAAGACGAAGAAGTGTATACACCTGATACTACTTGTATGAAGAGAACTTCTTTTCATATTAAAAATCTGTTTAATAAAGTAGCTCTGTAATCGTAAGGTCGGAAATTTTGCTATGGCTTTTTCGGGCCCGAAAAGTTTCCGGGGCTTTCGAGAAACGGGCCCCTGGACCGGGCCCAGATGCTTGGGGTTGTTCCCGGCGGAAATCAGACACCATTTAACCTAAATCCGCGCCTGTGAACAACAGTCCTTGAACTAAATGAAGTATCAGTTTCAATGTGTCGGAGCTCTAGAGTATTAGCTCAATTTTATGTTGGCAAAGCTTAATGATGAAAATATTTTTTAACGGCCTCCCACTGACGCCGCGGTGGATCTGCAATAGAGAGAAAATAGAGCCGCTTGCTGGTTGGGTATAATCTTCCCTTTTTGCTTTGTTCTGTCCTCGCCTTCCGTGATGTGAGACATACTATCGCCCGCAGGAGTTTTCTCTCCTTATCTTGCCCTGTAAGGCGATCGAGGGTTTTCGCCAGAAAACTTAGTCTAAGCCCGGGCGGGGGGGGGGGGGGGGGGGGGGGGAAGGGGGGGCATGCCTGAAACACAGGGAAAGTGGAGCCGGTTAATCCAGTCCCAGACGGTCATACGTATTCAGGTATTGCTGGCTTTCACTGTCATGCTATCAAAAATAAAGATGGTAACCATTCAACAAATAACGTCAAGAATCAGGCATATGATAGATTTTTATAGGCGTGTTATTCAGAAAAATATTTTAACCAAATTTACAGAACTTGTATGGAGGCACCATGCTTTACTATAGCCTTGTAGTAGCACAGTATCAGTGGAGGCCGTAAAAAATATTTTCATCATTAAGCTTTGCCAACATAAAATTGAGCTATTTTATGTGTCAGAGCTGTAGAGTATTAAATACTCTAGAGCTCCGACACATTGAAACTGATACTTCATTTAGTTCAAGGACTGTTGTTCACAGGCGCGGATTTAGGTTAAATGGTGTTCGATTTCCGCCCGGAACAACCCCAAGCTTCTGGGCCCGGTCCAGCTGGGGCCCGTTTCTCGAAAGCACCGGAAACTTTTCGGGCCCGTAAAGCCATAACAAAATCTCGAACCTTATGTTTACAAAGCTGTTTTATTCACATATTCTTAATATCAACAGAGGTTCTCTTTATACAAGAAGTTTCAGGCATATACACTTCTCCGTTTTAAGATACAGATGAGCTGAAAATTGCTTTACGGGCCCGAAAAATTTTCGGGGCTTTCGAGAAACGGGCCCCAGGCCGCAGAAAGGGAGGAAAGTCAAAATGAACGCGGAAGGGATCCTTCCGCGTTAGCCTGCGTTGCAGCCGGACGAGTCACGAAGTCCCCGGTATATACTGGCGGTTTTGTCTGTCTGCGACGCAGGCTATTCCGCGTCCGCGCTCGTCTTTCCCCTTTCCCCCCTCCCCTTCGGACGCCTGCCACGCAGGCTAAGGCCAACCTCCCCCAGGAAATGTTCTGGATTTGCAGTGACTCTCTTATTAAGAACCCTTTTCTGGGTTTCTGAGTCATTCTGAACAATCTGACCGATTTCCGTAAAACGGTGGAAACTGGTATAAATGCGCCCCTGTTAGTTAGCAAAAACTCGAAACCGAGGTGACCTGAGATGAGTCATCGCACAAGATCTCTTACGAAACGCAGAAACCTGTAGAGATGCACCGTTGCGAGACACTGTCATGGGCTCCATGATCCTCCTGATTGACGTAGATGATAAGTACTTTTTTTTGAACTATGACAACGTCACATGACAACCAGCAGATAGGGAAATGAATGACTGAGCTTTCGCTCGGACAAGAACAAAGTGGTCGTAACAGCAAGGTGAATATTCAGACTCCACGCTACTCCGCGGATGGATCAGTGGCGCGGACCCGCGGGCCATCCCGTCTGAATTTGGCCAGCAGCATTACCATGAATTTCCATTTGTTTTGCTTTCTCCCTCAACTTCGATTGTCTAATGACCTGCAATGGAACAAATGGAGGTCCAAGCAGATGAAAACCTCATGAACGGTAACGAAGGTAAGATAACTGGCTTGTTTTGGTGAGTTTGAATCCAGCAATGTGACGAAATTAGACAAAGAAGCAGTTTAACAGATCTAAGACATGCTAACCGTTAAGTGTCGCATCTCGAAATTTCTCGAAGGGCAAGATACTCAGCTGTGGTTTTGATAAAACTGCTCACTTGTAAGTAGGGGCTTCAAGAAACCTGTACTTAAGATTGCCCTCTATCACGAGTAGGAACCTTTCAAACAATAACGTTGAGGTTGAGATTAACCCAATTTTTAAGAACATTCTTAGAACACCACGAGCAGTTTTAAGCTTATATTTGACAACTCGGAAAGAAAAACCCTCAGTTTTCTCGAGCTAGCACTAGAACAGTATGAAATCTGGTTAAATCTACTAGTACTACTTGAGTCTATTCAGTGCAATAACCAAATGCTTCAAGGGACATATTTGTTTAGATGGAGATAGGCCTATAACCGGGGGGGGGGGGGGGGGGAGGGTGAGGGGTTGGACCTAGCTAGAAGTTGTGGGGCTTATAAGGGAGAGTTTACGGTACCTCAAGAAGTTGCGATGATTTTCAAATTAACCCGGCTAATATATCAGTTGTTGGTTTTGCAAGTCTAGGCAGTAAACCAGTAGACAAGACATTGTAAGCCAAGGATTTAGTACAGTCTCAAGTGACACTTCATTTTCCATCCTTGACAGATACATCACAAGTTGGAATCATTCAGGCAGCGGTCTTTATAGAAGATGCAGCACAGGTAATCTGTTTGAAACAGTTATTCAGTGTATAATCCTGTTGTCACCATCATCATCATTTGTAAGAAAATAGTTCTGTAAGGATCGAGCATTAATTTATGTAGGGTGATGTGGACTAACATGAGCTGCTGTGGATCATTTGAGAAGCTGTTTAGCCCTAAGTAACGCTTTTTATCTACACAAAATGTGATACTCACTAATAACATTTTTACAGCTTATTGACAACAAAAGTGGCTTATAATAATTTATTATTCGTGGTAGGCCAGCCATATATAGCCTCCCTGCAGTTTACTTCTTTAAACTGCTGTTTGCTTGTGGTTAGCATTTATTTACTGCTGTGGCGCTTGCAGCGACTGGCAAATTCAAAGCAAGACAAGACGAAACAAATTCTAGGCATGTCGCGACAAACTAGTGGGTGGGACTACTTTACAGGTCGTCTTCAAGGGTAGACAAGTAAACCACTGAAAACCAAAGATGACGGTTATCAGCGATTTATTGCATCAAACGATCATAAACGATCATAAACTGAAATAACAATATGAAACAAATTTCTATCAATTCCGCACTAAAGGTTAAGTAACGAAGAGTCAAAACTTACACGAGACAAATTAACGATTGGAATCGATATCATAACGAAATTGAATAGCAATACATCAAAAAATAGCCGGCGTAAACACTACACTAAGATACTAAATAAGATTCGATCACAGAATTACACAACAAAAGGAACTGATGAACAGCTCAAAGACCTCGAACCTAGAAGGTGGGCGTTCACTATTGCAATGTTAAGAACATTTTCTAATTTAGACGATTATAAAACAATTAACGCTGTACAAATGTTCGTTTGTATTCATCCGCCCAAAGCTATAAAATCGTAACCTAATCAAAACAACAAATATACTCACATACCGGTCCCGCTTGAGCCAAGGGTTAAGAAAACAGAAAAACATCGAAGGTTCAAGGTTGACAAGGCCACATACATACATACATACATACATACATATTTTATTTATTTATACACGGTAAAATCTTCAGTTAAAAAGTGAATTAAGAAAAAAACACTGTTTTACAAGATTGCTGTGTGGGAGTTCGTTTGACAATTGCTGTGAAATTTGTCAAGTTCCCTTTTAAAATACCCAAGAGAGTCTGATTTTCTTAAGTTTACAGGTAGGCTATTCCATAGTAGCGCCCTGCTGTAGCTCAAGGCACACTTGCAATGAAAAACTACTTCAAAGGGACGCTAACTCAGCTTTTATATGCGCGTGGTGACGCTTAAAGGTCTGATTACAGAACCGATAAAAAGGGAAGTAAACATTGTAACTACGTTGGTAACTAAGATATAGAGACAATAATTATTATTAACTAATCGAAATTGGCCTTTGTCTAGTGTCCTTAACAACTGCTGTTCGGATAGCCTTGCAGTTAACATTTAATTAATGCTGTTTCCTTGCAGTTAGAATTTAAGGGGTGATGGGGAAGGCGACTATATGTGGCCTACCATGAAGTTCTTGCCACGAAATCAAGTTATAATGTGATATTTAATAATTGTGTTTTGGCTGATTTATATGGCGCTTTAGAATGGGCTAGATGTTGTTACGCTCTTGTTCTTAGCTCACTTAAGGCGGCGAAATACGAGATACAAAAACCCTCAACTTGTCGCGCAACATTGTTTTGTTGCAAGTTTTCGTCGATGTTTCCCGTTTTTCTCCTTGCTTGATCAACTTGACCGGCAACAAAAACATTTGTTGCGGGTTGAAAGAAGTTGTTGCGAAAAGTAGAGCGCGGGTCTACTTTGAGCAACAAATTTTGGCTTTGTTGCTCGTTTTTCATCAAACTCACAACTTGTCAGGCAACAAATCTGCTCGTGCCCTAGCAAATCAACCAATCAGCGCGCCGCATTTCTTCAACCCGCAACAAATGTTTTTGTTGCCGGTCAAGTTGATCACGCAAGGTGAAAAACGGGAAACATCGACGAAAACTTGCAATGAAACAATGTTGCGCGTCAAGTTGAGGGTTTTTGTATCTCGTATTTCGCCGCCTTTACTCTAACCTGAAATGCTTGTGTGCTGTCCTGTGGACATGCTGCACTATGAATGTTGGTCACCTTACCAAGCGAGAGCGTGTGCATGTGTGTATGAGTGGGAGTTTGAAGTGCGACTTTGTTTTGCTAGAGTTAGACCTTTGTGCCATTTAGGAATACTACAGCTTGATCGAGGACCTACAGTAATGCACTGAACCATCTGGTGGCCTTGCCTGACCCATATGACATTGCTCTGAGCAAAATATTTTCCACTCTAGCCCTCCATTACTAGGTGCCAATGATTCCATTTGTACGATCCTGTTTTCCTCTTCACCTTTTAGTATAGGTCAATCCATCACAAAATAGACAGTAAGTCACTATGGATGTACAGATGGTACTACAGCAAGCCCATCAGATGGTAAGCTTAAATAACGTAATTAGATTACACTTAGTACATGAATTTGTAGTTTGTAGGTACTCCACTCAGAAGCATTCCATCTGCATTACAGTCTGTCAGAGTGTGGGACTACAGTTTCAAAAAGCCTTCAATTATTTTATTAGGGTTTTAATAATATTGATTCTGTATGAATCAAAATTTAGAAGTGTCACTGTGCATGACTATTCATGAAAAGTGGCTTTTATTGTTAGCTATGTATATGACAATTTTAATGACAGCCAGATCTGATCTGATTAGCCTGTCTACTCCATTCTGAAGCATATTAGCCTACTGACAAACCAATCTCATCTTTCCCTGGCCAAGCATTCCATCTACATCCAGGAGTAGCCCTTCAAAACGATATGTGTTCTTTATCCTTTTTCTAGCTGTTACATGGTGTCCCTCATTTTCTTTCAACTTGTGGGTTCTTCCAGATTGCTTGACAGGCAATGCAGTCAGTTGGCCTATGAATGAACTGAAAGATACAACATGTACTTTTAACTTAACCCTTTAATGCCCAATAGTGACTTGTAGATTTTACTCTGTCCAACGCCAGACGATTTTACTCGTCAAAGGGAGACCCCTTGGGCACTAAAGGGTTAAAAAACTATCTCCTTTAACCCTTTAATGCCCAATAGTGACTTGTAGATTTTACTCTGTCCAACGCCAGACGATTTTACTCGTCAAAGGGAGACCCCTTGGGCACTAAAGGGTTAATGTGCTACTGAAGCTGACGGTATATAATTTGTAATTGATTTTATTTATAAATTTAATGTGTACTTTTTAGGGGATACACCTTCATCATCTTTCTGTATCTGATGTTGGCATTTGTTGAAAAGCCTTCATCTTTAACGTAAGTATCTGCCTAGAGCTACGTTATTGAATTAAAAGATCACATTGGAGATAGGCTTAGAAGTTAGCATGATTACTGGTATATGCTCAGTATTTAATTATTATTCATTATTAATTTCACAAGGGTTACTGTCTTGTTACAGACACTTCTTAGTACCTTCAGCCCCCACATTAAACTAGTTGTCAGTGCTTTCTAGCTAGTTTCTACCAGGGAAAGTTACATTATATGATATTAAATGCATAATCATTTTAAATAGCTTCTACCTTGTGCAATGTACTGTTTTATAGTTACTAACATGTAGTTCTGACTAAATTACCTGTCTTATCCCTCTCCAAGGCTCTCTTCTGATCCACGGTTTCGTGGTCCAAGACCTGATCCTCCATGTGGAGTCACAGAAAGCTTAGAGATCATCTTCCTTATTTGCTTTGTTTGTGACTTGGTTGTCAAGGTATGTGTAACTTTAAACCCCTATGTAATTAACATTCCAATTGTTTCTAATTAAATTAATAAGTATCATTTGATATGTTAAATTTGTTTGGTGGACAGGTGATGGAATTAATAATGCAGTCATTCAGTTCATTAATATGTTTTTAATGTTTGGTATCTATATTTAAGAAATACAAAACATGTACCATGTTTCTATTGAGTTTTAGTAGAATTCTACTAGTATACTAATGCAAATGCTGTAATCTGATTGGGTGAGCCATTGCACACTATCTTCCTTTAGTGTGCAGTGGCTGGAGCTCGTCTACGAAATGGTGACATTTCTTAGTTTTGCCAATGGTTTGGAGGAAACTTTTGATGAAAATGGGTAATTAAAATCCTGAGAAGACTAAACGAAGGACGTTTAGGATTTCTTGACTTAAAGAAAGTTGAAATTATGGAAGAAATGATGTGCGCGCGTACACAACTTCAATTTTAAATGCTAATTCAAACTGGGCAATCTTTTTAAAGCGCAAAGTTTAATAATACGTCGAGAAACAATTAGAAACGGTTATTTGAAGTACACTTTAGTGAGAATTCTACTAAAACAATTAGATTATTTGCTCTCGATTTCTATGAGGTGATAGTTGATTCGGCCTTTGGCCTCATCAACTATCACCTCATAGAAATCTCGAGCTCATAATCTAATTGTTAAATAGAAACACAAGTAGATGTTTGGGAAAATGAGAAGTGCTTTGGGAACAGGAGCGGGAGGCAAGTGTTTCCACAGCTTTTTTTGAGTTCTCGCAAACTTTAACAAGTGTTTCTATTTAACAATTAGATTATGAGCTCGAGATTTCTATGAGGTGATAGTTGATGAGGCCGAAAGCCGAATCAAAGATCGCCCGGATTGAGTCTTTTGTAGTAAGTGTGTAACCCTTGCCCCCGCCTCGATTAGTCAGTTTACTAGTAGCGGGGGCAAGCAATTTTGTAATGATTTATATATTACTATCAATAAAGTTCAAGTTCAAGTTCAAATCGAGAGCGAATAATCTAATTGTTTTAGTAGAATTCTTAATAAAGTTTAATTCAAATAACGGTTTCCAATTATTTCTGGACGTATTATCTAGTAAACTTTGGACCTTAAAAAGATCGCCCGGATTGAGTCGGCAATTAAAATTGAAGTCGTGTACGCTCGTGCAACATTTTTCAATAATTTTAACTTTTTTTAAGTCAAGAAACCGTAAATGCCCTTCGTTTAGTCTTCCCAGGATTTTAATTATCCATTTTCATCAAAATTTTCCTCCATAACTTTGGCAAAACGAAAAAACGTCACCATTTCGTAGACGAGTTCCAGCTTCTGCACACTAATGGCTGATAGTGTGCAATGGCTCAGCCAATCAGATTACAGCATTTGCATTAGTGTACTAGTAGAATTCTACTAAAGCTCAATAGAGACACGGAGAATATGTTTTCTATTTCTTTTAGAAAACAGCTAGACAAAAAAAAAAGAAAACAACTTTTAAACTTTGATTGTCAAAATGTATGTTTTCTTTGCTCGTGGCATCATTGCACCAACAGCTCATGCTAGCTCTGTGTTTCTTTTGAGTTATGGAAACACGATTTTTAACCAATCAGCCTGCATGCTTTCTTAGGGCTTTTTTTTAGTACATGTATATATATGTTACAGGTTTGATGTTTTTAGTGGTAGGTATAGTTTGTAGTCTAATCAGAACACAGGGATGTCGGAACTCAACGAGGTTGTTTAATCCACACGAACGCAGTAATTCCACACAAGACTTCACAAGAAGCACACTCTAGGCTTGTAACTACACTTGAACTTCGTCACTCTAGTAAACACACGGCCTCTGCCAAGATATCCACCTAACCTCTCTGTTACACTTTAACAAACACGTCCTCTGTCACTCTTCAAAGCCTCCAAGGTTTACACGCGACCTTCGTCACACTTCAGTAAACACTACTGAGTCACAAGATTATTCTCTTAATACTCCTGGGAAATAAAACCATCTAAACACTTCACCGATTTACTTATATACTTTACAGCAAAACGTTCTAGAACTTTCCAGCTATACTAAATAAAGTAAAATTACAATAAGAAGCTATTTACAGTAACATACGCAAACGGCTTAAAATAGAATTACTGAGTCACGATGATACAGCACTAATTAAATATGCTAGAAGATTTGAGACAAAATTAGCATATTCGCGAATCTTCACGTAAGTCACACAACAATTTTTCGTAACAATATAAAAACAACTATTTATATACAGATAGCATGTACACATGTACATATCAATTTATTGGACATAACCTACAACAGTTGTTGGCATCTTTCAGTATTTAAGATTCTACATGTTTATTTTGGTGTAGCAGGGAGTAAAGAAGACCTATTTTCCCTTTAAGCATAGTGTAACTAAGATGTACCAGTGTAAACATCATTCTCACTAGCCCCCCCCCCCCACCCTAAAAAAAAAATCATCTCTTACCATTCTTCTGCGACCCAAGGGTGGTATGTGTAGCCCTAAAGGCAGGAGAAAGAGAGAATACACTAGCCTGACTACAGAATTTACTGCATGTACAAGTAGCTTTGGATTAACTACCAAAACTTTCTTTGCACGCTGGTGTAGGCAGCTTCCTTTCCTTGATACTGTAGTAACAATTTATCGTGTTTCATTTCTGTTTATCAGAGTCATTTGCTAGGACGACAGCAGGTCATCAAGAACAGATGGCTCTTGTCGTATTGCGCGGTTCTTATAATTTCCTTCATAGATGTGTTTGTCACTCTCAGTACAGGATGTAGTCAGGTAATAAAATATATAAATTTTAATAAACCTGTGACTTACTGCATGTTTTGGAAGGATTTCTTGCAAAGTTTTACCTGTGCTGACAGTGCTACTTAAATTGTATGTTCCTTAAATGTTTAATGATATTTTTGTGGTGGATACATGGTGGCTTATAGTTTAATACAGAAGCAAAAAGGCACAAATAAATTACCGTAAACACCGGCGTATAAGCCGCACCTTTTTGCTCAAAATTTTCTTATCAAATCGGGGATGCAGCTTATCTGTGAGAACATCTGAAGACCATGCCATAAATTTGCATAAATTAACACTTTTCAGCAAAAATTTTACAATCTCAATAGACCTGTGTAGCAAAATGATAAGAACCCCACAAGACTATACCACAGTACGTTTGCTTTTGCAAGTTTGGTGGCTCCTAAGGCGAAAAGAGCCGTTTTTGTTCATATTAACCGGTTTAACGTTGCCTTTCTTGAGCAGCTGAATGTCACTCGGCAGGGAATCTCTTTCCACCAGAAAGTTGTTTACATTGCCGCTGATGGTTGCTAAAATATTGAAGTCTATGATCCTCTGATTCATAATTTTCGAGTTTAGGCTTCGGACAAGCGAGTACGAATTTCTTCACCAGCTTCAAAGTTGGCCAATTCGAGTCAAAATGTGTGAGATTCTGCGCACGGTCAAAATATGCAAAGTAGCACAGTTGACGTCATAAATTGTGTAAAACCTTCAAGCCATCATAGCATCTGAGAAGAAAAAGCAAAGGAGTGGGAAGTTTTTCGTTACCGGAGGGCCTGTTTTAGCGAGCTGCAAAACACCACTTACACGGAAGGCACTGTTTTGTTTATATTTCTGAAAGGCGAAGTCAGAAGAGCACATTGTCTGTGATTTGTTCAGATACGCCGGCCCAACTGCAAAGCGACAAATGCGTCCGTGTTGTTCCCTCCATTTCGAGAAAAGTTCATATCGACAGCTTTTATACAGTACGAGAGATCCTCTGCAATGGAGATGTCTCAATAAAGATTTAGTGGTGGTACTCTCAAGTCTTCACATGAACAGGAACAAACAGAAAGGGAGCGAAGAATTATCAATTGAAATAATGTTGGCCTCGCATCATTGTGATTTGTGTGATTTTGCAGGCACACATGATTTTGGCTGATGATTTCTTGCAGACATTAATAACATTAATGTTATCAGGACATGTTTAGTAGCACGATAATCCTAATGTGAGAATGCGATAGCAAATATAGGGAAATTTGTTTCAACAGAGCTTTTATAATAACTCAGAGCGGAAAAATATAACAAATCCGTGTTTGCCTTGGGTTGCTTCAAGACGTCTTGCTTACCGTTTGTCGAGATATTAAATGCTGATATAGGCAGGATCTGTGGATAGAGGGAGAGAGAAAGCGAAAACAGCCCACCTTGGTAGGATCAAGAAAACAGTGTGCTGCATTCGAATCATGTTTGGTTTGCCTTATAACTATAAACCAAATTTATCACCAAAGATGATTTAAAAGCCATTCAAGCCAAGCCGTTCCGTAAGCACGATCGATGTCTGTTGCGTGACAGTTTCATGATACAAATCGGGAGTCACGTTGCAGAACCAGACACATTCACATATAGGACCATATAGATGAACGAACAACGAACAGTAAACAAGATGACTTGAAGCAATCCATGGTATAACATTTTTACTTTTCGGTCTGAGTTTTCGAGACACCCAACGAGCGGGTGAGTATTTATCATGAACGAGTGTGTGAATGAGAGTATCTCCCCGAGTATCTAGTATCTTCAACGCAACAAGAACTGGCAATGGGATTTAATAATAAAAATAATGAGGACTGCCAATGGATTTAATCAAGTTATTATATATTTTCTCCCCTCCAAGCGAAAAAGGGAAGTTCTGTTTGAAGCAACTAGAACATGCGTTTGGTTGAAACTTGATGTTTGCAGCATGTGTGTGAGATTTGCAACACAACAGTGATCCAAGTGGTTCATTCAGGTTAAATATTTTGCCAAAGAGAACAACGCTTTCATCATTTTCTTACATTGATGGCATGACAGATTTATAGTTTACCAATTTAAGACTGTTTCCTTGTTTTCAAATCAAGATTCTAAGGTCGCAAAGCATATACCATATTCGTCATCCTCATCTTCCTCCGTCACGTCTCCTTCTTCCTTGAGTTGACTCTATAGCGCTAAACGATTGAATTAAAAGAGCCTTCCCCAGGTTCGTACAGGTCATGGAAAACCTGGAAAGTCATGGAATTTTACAATTTCATTTTCCAGGCCTGGAAAGTCCTGAAATTTAGGTGTAGGTCATGGAAAGTCATGGAAAATCAGTATGTTTTCTATGAATGAAAGGCATTAAGATCCAAAGTTGAAAAATTAACTGGCAAGTCCAAAAATCAAATGTAATTTCAGCTGAATAAATGATTGTTTTGACACTACTGCCGGAGGGAAATAGCTTAACTTAGGTCATGGAATATTTCAAAAAGTCATGGAAAAAGTCATGGAAAGTCATGGAATTTTGGCAGGTCATAAGTGTACGAACCCTGTTCCCCTTCTACCGCTAACTGCAGGGACTCAACATCACACGAAGATGATGTATTATTACTGGATAATTCTTCATCTGAGGACTTTTTCCAAGAAATGAAACCGCCTAAAAGACGGCTCAGAGAGTGCTAATTTTGTAGGAAATACACTGACTCAAAGTGAAACAATCGAAATTTACACACCTTATGACGTCACTAGTTCCAGGCCTCAGAAAACAACAGTTGCATTTTTTGCCAACTTTGCACGCCGAACCAGAGTTTAAATTAAAAAATTATGAATCAGTGCGAGATAGACTTCAATTTTCTGGAATAAAAAAGGGGGCTAAAATTTTATTTCATAGGCACTTTAAAATCCCCTAGTGTTTACCAATCGTAAATTATGGACATTTTTCTTATGTTTTATTCTACAGCATGTCAGAATTCATCGACTTCTTAGACCATTCTTCTTGTTACAGAAACTGGAGATAACTGTCTTCCTGATGGGCCATTTTGTTCATATTTAGACTTTACCTTTCCTGGACTAAATGAATATATCATTAAATATATCAAGAATTTCTGACTATTACAATGTTGTATGCTGGGAAGTAATTGCAAGCCTCATTATTTCTTATTTTCTGCATACCTTATTTGTTACTTAGTTTAATTTGCAAGACTTAAGTTTCATTTTATCAAGGTTGTATCCAATATCACTGTAAAACATCATCATGTAAAATTGAAATTTGCAGCTCTCGCTCTGGGAATATCTCTTTGTTAACAAAGGCCAGTAAACGGAAATTTTCACACAATTTACAGTGTAGTTCCTTTAAACTGGATTTTTCCACCAGTTCCAAAAATTTAAGTACTTGCAATATTTGTCTCTTCGTCTTTTGTGAAAAAAAATTTGTGCAAATAAAAGTACTGTACAAAATCTCAATAACATTAATATGTTAGAGCCACTACTATATTACAATGAAAAGTACTTTACCGCAAGGGTGCTGTTTTGTCTTGATGCCTTCAAATGTAAAAATGATTCATCAAAAAGAGAAAAACAGGACATTATAAAACTATAAAGCACAATGCAAGAAAAGCTGTTGATTTGATCCAGGATGTGAGGCTACAATCTATTGCAAAATTGTTGAGTCAGTTGGGTATCAAATGCTCTTAGACTAAACCCTTTTTTATAAACAAAGCTGCACTAAATGGGTACTACATGTATGCTGTTCCCATGATGCAATTTTGGTTCATATTAAGGAAATTGAGGCTAGCCTCTTCCAGGCGTTCAGTTAGTAAGGGTGTAACGCAGAAAACAACGCGCGAAAAAATAATATTTGTTAGGCTCACCTGTGGGAAAAACAGCATGCCACACATTGTGAAGAACCACAAGTGAAGCAGAAGGAGAAACAGCACACTGGAAAGGGATAAATATAGTTGAATGTAGCGACTGGCCAATCAATTGAACGAAAAAGAAGACATGCATAGGCCATACTAGTACCATAGGTATGCCCAGAGTGAAGGGATATTCTTGTGTGGGTTGTGGTCATATAAAATATTCCTAGGCCTGCAAGGAGTGCAAGGTAAAAGAATCAAATATGCCCTCTAGAGATTGTTTTCACACAGGGCTTGAATTTAACGCTCGTAAACTTGCAAAATGCGAGCGAGAAAAATATCTCCTGGTAGCAAACTTTAACGAGTTAGAATCATCCATGTCTCCCAAACATTTGGAAAGAATTTGCTAGTGACCTCACCAGTTTGCTAGAGGAAGAAAATCTTACTAAAAAAACCTTGTAAGTGGACTAAAAAGTTAACTTTGAGCCCTCTCACATGATGTCACAAAAGCCATATTGCAGGGCCGTAGCCAGAGCAATATTATGACTGAGGCAAAGTCCATGAAAAAATGATAACAGAGACAATGTCCAAGGTTTAATTCTCTTTCCTTAGGGTCGCTTATTATGACAACAAACAACAACAAAGGAAAAGAAATAACTGAAGCAAGTGCGTTGGTTTGCCTGTTACTAGCTACAGCCCTGTATTGGTGTCCCAAGCATTGGTATTTTGAAGGCTCATAGCTTTAAAATTTTAAAATGTTTAGTTTATGAGAGCATTCAACTGTAGTAGCATTTAAGAAGGGCATTTGAAAAGTGTTTGAATTAATTTTACAACAACATTACTAACAATAATTGAAATATTGAAAAGCACCTTGGGGAGCATACACTGTATAAGATTGCATGATAATAAAATATGTGAAGTACATTGTTTGAATGTGCTTAAGTTACTAACAATACCTGAGGATTTCAGGGACAGTTCTTTTGATAGCACGGAGCTACAGGAGAATTTACATAAAAGGAATTAAAATAACAAAATATGCTGTTAAAAAAAACTAAACACTTATCCATAAAACTGAGCAATAATCAAATTTATATAATGCTGTTAAAATCAGAAAGTTCCACTCACCAACTTTTTCATTAAAGATGAGTTTTGTAACAAGAAGAATGGTCTAAGAAGTCGATGAATTCTGACATGCTGTAGAATAAAACATAAGAAAAATGTCCATAATTTACGATTGGTAAACACTAGGGGATTTTAAAGTGCCTATGAAATAAAATTTTA
>JAHPZR010023452.1:0-2500 GCA_019787425.1 Platygyra sinensis
AAAGTTTAATGGATTGACAACGTTTTTCCGGAGCCCACGCAGAAATGCGGAGTTCTTCTGATCCCAGAATAGGAGATTTGGTACATTGTATATTAAGTTTGCTCTGTGCTGAGAATTAAGCCTTCGTTACTTATGGTTCCTCTCAACAGTCCCTTCAAAGTTAATGGAATGGCATTTGGAGAGCGACTTCAGTATACCGGCCACGACTGCGTGACATTGAACGCTTCCTCCCGTACTCCCGGGGTGGTGTTGTATAGCGATATTCACTGTTACAAACAAGTCATTTGATGTTTAAATTTTGCCTACCACGGAACAAAAGAATCCTTTGTTTCGAGAGCCAATAAACCTCTGGTTGGCACATTAATGACAATAGGAGACGAAACGATGAGTTTCGCCATTTTATGGTTGATGAACGTAGAAAAACTATTGCTATGAAAGTAAGACGAGTAAAACTATTGCTCCCGCACTCCCGCCGTGGATAAAATGAATATTAAAACTCCGGGTTTCGGCTCATGGATTATAGACAAAGTCTTTTCATGTGTAACGCGCATGTTTCGGCTCATGGATTTTAGAACGAGGTATATTCATGGGCAGCACGCTTGTTTCGTGCATACATTAAGTTTTGCACTTTTGTTTATTTACTGCGGGACTACGGGAGCAGGCATTTAAGAGTGATTTTCTGAGAATGTCGAGAATCGGAAGACACCGGCGAAAAATCGATTTTTCTTTTATTTCGCCAAAACATACCTTTGGGTGAACTTATTCAAGGAAAAATAGTTTAAAGTTCCAACGATTTATTTTGCGGCCAAAATTTAAGAAAGTTCGAAATTTGCAAATAATGGCGGTTTTCGCAACTTAAAATCTTCAAATTTCACGCTTCTTTACGAAAACATCAGGGGCGTAAAAACAATCCTATGAAAACGAAACTTGGCACAATTGTTATTTCATTCTTATACTTTAAAACCGTGTAGTAAGTTTCTTGAAGTTTTGTTTCCAGCTTTTTAACGAAGGGTATTTGTACAGCCGCCATCTGTGTCGCTTGGCAAGGAACAAATAAGGGCCAACTTCGACTAGGATAAATGGCCTCTGGTATATATCATTTGGTCAAAATATTTATATTTTAGGAAACCTTGGTTATTGTTTTTTTCACCAGAAAAGTTCTAGCTCTGGGAATTAAAATGTTCCCCGTCAGTAAAATAAAATGTTACAGCATGTAAGCGAGTTCAACTTTATGCAAATCACGAGGTTGCTCTTTGGAAGTCAACGGTTTAAAACAGGAAACAACGACTCACCGTCATTTACGCTCCTTCTGCTGCTATAGAAATTATTTTAACTTCCCAGTGTCCTTTTGAGTTGTTCTGTAAAATATTTCCAGTAACACAGCGAGCATAAACGGCCACAAAATTCGACAAGGTCGACAATGTTTACATTTGCTGTCGCACACGCAGGTGTGGATTTTTTCATCGTCTTGCTTGGTCGAGAGTCCTTTAAAAATATGAGAATACACCCTTCAAAAGGAAGCAAATCAGTCTCTCATATCTGTATACTTCATGTCGACTTATGGATAAATAAATCAGTCCCGTTCACTGCGCGCGGAATAAACAAGTCGAATGACCTTTGCGGTGTGAAAGGTCACATGTTAGGCCGTTATGTTACTTTCTCCCGGTTTCACATTACAAGTGTAACGCCGTATTTCACAAGGTAAAAAAAAGATAAAAGTCTGCATGCGAGCCAACTGTGGCCCACCAGGCCGGAGCTTATCCCGGTTTCTGTAGCATGAAGCGACTGGGAGTATTTCTACTCTCCCCTGGATGGGATGCTAGTCCATCGCAGGGTTACCCCAGGTATTAAATTCGCCGGTACCCATTTATACACCTGAGTGGAGAGAGGCACCGCGAGAGTACTCATTTCACATGGCATTTGGTTTTATTTAAAATGGTCTCAAATATATTTTATTTAGCAAGCAAAAACAACAAATGATTAAATCACGAAATTAAGGCGGCACAGCACAATTTTTTTTTTCTGCCACAAGATGAACAAATCTGCAAGCATTGGCGCATTTTCAAATGAAAGCCGGGGCGGATCCAGACCTTGAGCTAAGAGGGGGAGTGGGAGGGGGGGGGTTGATTTACTTGCCCTGCTGCTATAAGACTCCAAATAAACATGTCTGTCTGCTGGCTTTTCTCCCTTCTTTGGCTGGGGGGGGGGGGAACCTGGACTCGCCACTGTAAAGTTTACTAAAATAAATAAAAAAAGCGCTGCCTGCTGGTGGTAAGAGTTTGTTTTTCCGAGTTACTATTATGTTGGTAAAAGAAAGTGAAATTTGTTTTTTTTTTAAACAGCGACTATCTCGGTCAGATCTTTAGACATCGTCTGAATTTACTCAGACGTAAGTGGGGATGATAATGCCCTTGACAGTGAATGCAAATTCAGTCACCGACTGCTGATAAAGCCAGAGCAGGTAGGGCTCCAGTTTTCCTTAATGCAATTTCAATTCTCA
>JAHPZR010023452.1:7500-21643 GCA_019787425.1 Platygyra sinensis
ATATCACAGTAAGCCTTGAACGCATTTTGCTTTGACTCACCGTCTGGATCAATCCAATAAACACCCGAGGGAGAAGAAGGAGATCGGCTGCGGAGGGTCTGGCACGAGGGGACTGCTGAACATTTAGTTGTACCTTAATAAAGCATATTTTGTTAATGATGATATTACACAGTAATTGTAATTGATTTCTCGCATTATTCATTTACCGAAAGTCTTCTTGCCACCAACCAGATGGCAGAACTGTTGTTTTGACTTTTTTCATTCACTTCATATCACATCACATTACATCACGTCGCTTCACGTCACAACACATCACATCACACGACACCACACCACATCACAAGACATCTCATCACATCACATCACTTCACTTCACTTCACTTTACTTCAGCTTACATAACATCACACTACATCCCGTCACATCACATCACATTACATCACCCCACGTCAAGTCACAAAAACATCACATTGCATCACGAGGCCTCAGAGATTATATCTTCGGCTGGTGTTTTCTACATTTCCCTCGTGTTCTCAAATTCCTGTCATGTTTTTCACAGTGTAATACACGGCTTAGGCTTCTTTATTTGTTAAATTACATCTCATTTTATATTATGTTCCTTACCCAGGATTCCCGAACAATCCACCTGTAAATTAAGTAAATGTATATAAGAAAACTTGGCATAGCAACTTATGAAAGTGAAAGGACGTGACTGGTAATGCGTTAACTAACTGACTAGTGAGAGAAAAAATCAATTTCCTTCCAAATTGTTGTCGAGTACTGAGTTGAGCTGATCTATAGTAATAGTGCAAACAGATTAAGGAATCCTTAGCATATTCCAGCATGTACTGTAAACTTATTTCGTTTTGGCTTTATTTTTTGTTAACGTAAATTATTAATTTATAATGTTTAATTTTTCTTTCCCTTTTCATAGATTTAAAGTTGTTTTTTAACTTGATGGTATTCATCCAATATGTTTCTGAAACGATTTGAAGGTGACAACAAGGAAAAAATGAAAAACGTTAATTCGGTGACGGAATAGAAAAGAGATTAAATTTAACGAAAGAAGCATTCAACACAACCGAAATTAACCATTTAATTAAAATAACGTGAAATCGGAGAGAATCCATGTTGAATAATATTTTTTCTATATCCAAAGCTTGCCTGCATAAATTATCATAATCCTTGTATCTGGGCGACAGACTGTCAACATACCTTTTCCAAATAAAAAGAATCATCTCTTTTTAAAAGGTTTTTGGTTTGATTTGTTTGTTCCTCATTGAGGAGCGTGCAAGTTTTTTGACTTGCTATAAAATTTGCACTTTTACAACCAGCTCGCCTGGCGCACATTTGTGAACATGACATCAAGGAGTCAGCCTTTTCTTTCGAAATAGTGCTTTTCCAAAATAGAAAGGATTTTTCTTCGATCTTGAAGTAAGCACCGTTTTCTTCTGCTCTTATCATGGCCGCTAATGACAAAATGAATACAAGTACCCCAAAAAACATCTGCAAGAAAGGGGGAAAAAATGTTTAATATTTGTCAAGATATCATGAAATTCAAAATAGGAACTGTCTATCTAGCTATGGAATTATGAGTTCAATGAATTACGAAAAGCTAGTTGAGTTATAAAAGACTGAATCACTTACGATTTTCCTGAGGAAAACAAGCCACTAGTGAAACCTGCGAGTGTAACAGTTGCAACGATAACTAAAGGTGTCCGTGAGAAACGACAGCTTTCAAGGATGACAAGTGCTTAATAGAAATTTATTAACGCCCAAAACACAATTTCTTCAATTCAGGTTGTCATGCTGTTTTCTTTTTTAACATTATTTTTTCCATTATCCATGTAAGTCGACATCTTATGACAAGAGTGCGTGTGCGAATCAAAATAATTGTCCCCATGAAATAACATTATATAATACAAAAATTTTGGACGCGTGCTGAGCTTTCTTTATTTCAGGCAAAAGGCGAACAAGACACCTCATACTACGATATTGAGATAGGTTTCTGTAATAACTGAGATGAATAGAATTTTATAGAAAAGAAAGACTTAAATTTGTGAGAATCCTAAGTTTAATATTTGCTATTTTAATGCTGTATACACAGTCTAGATACTCAAAAGGAACTTTAGCATAAAATTCCGAGTTGATTGCTTCCCCTTTACTATCTAAATCATCTTTTTAATCTCCGCTCTGTCGAGACCATTTAACTTCCATACTGGCCTAATGGGCTAATGTTGACGTATACATCCTTAGCAACCGATGGTGTATGTGCACTTATGTATATGAACGCTGATAGTACGGAGGAAAAAAAGAAATCCAAAGAGCAGTAACAAGCGTTTTACACGTCAAAGTAACAAGGTTGGCTCTTACAATGTTTTTTTTGTTGTTGTTGTTGGTGGTGGTGGTGGTGGTGGTGGTGGTGGTGTTGTTGCTGCTGCTGTTGTTGTTTGCCGCGAACAAATGACACTGTGAATCTGACTTCGCTCAAAAAAAGAAGCATCATGAAATAGAATAGACTAGTTGTTCACTGCTTGCAGAAATGTTAGAAATGATGCTTGAGCCTTTACGGTGTTTTTTCGGGAAAGTACAAAGATTTGTCTGGCAGCATCGCTTGACAAATTTAAAAATAGTATGTCAAAGATGGCGATCATCGGATTAAAATTTTCAAAAGCTCTCAGATCGATACGTTTTCAAAAGGCATGATGTTTTTGAGAGATCTACTTTCGGTCTGATCTAAGGTTTGGCAGACAATGTAATTTTAATGTCATTCTAGGACATGGGTCAGTTCAAGAACAATTTAAATGTCGATACTGAACCTTTAGCACAATTGTTGGTATTCAGTATCACGCCATTCAATAATAGATAGAGATGAAAATCAAAACTTTTAAAAGATTAAGTCCATGCCAGAATCTGGAAAAAGAAAAAAGGTACATATGCAAAGCCCCTCGCTAAGATTTAGGTCACAGCACTTTTTCTTCAGCACGATAGGTGGAGAAATGTTTTACTCCAATTAAAAGAGATTTGTATGGGGACGCCATGCTACAGCCCATCCGGATGTGCAACAACATGGAGGCCGGAAAGCAACAGAAACATCTGTCACTGAGTTCTACTACAAAAGTGTGAATTAATCTTTAAAGCAACTCAACAACATTAAGACAATACTTTTTCTAATACACCAAATTTCCCGAAACAAGTCACTATTTTAACCAACACGACAGCTCTCTCAGTTGTCATGTAAATGCCGCGTCACGCAAAAGCTTAGAAATTGAAGAGTCTATCACAAAGCCAAGGACCCATTCTGAGCAAATATTTGTCTGAATACTAGTTTTCAGCTGCTCTGATACATCATGAAAGTAAAATCTCAGGAGGATAAGTAGTTTTCTAGTTTGAATTTTACTGCATGACTACGTTATGTGAAAACCTCCGATACTTTAAGAAACGTACCTTAAGGCAGGAAATATAATTCATCTTGTTAACGCTCAGCCATTGTGTTTTTATGTACAACAGCCTCATTTGTCGAGGTTTGTGAGTGGTTTACAATTTCGGTCTAGTGATAAGAGATTGAAGTCAATCAGCTGGTTAGATATATTTTTTGTTAAATTATTTATCATTTGGACTTAAACAAGGGGGAATAAATTCAACAATCTTAATTTCTGTTAACTACTGACTTTCATTGAAAAAGCGACTGTCACCTCAGTTAAACTGAACAAATTAGAGCTCACAGAAGATGCAGGAGAGGTTTTTCAAGGGAAAGTAAAACAATATATATCGATTAATTTGGATAAAAAGTGGCACTTATTCGTTTATCTACATTACATGTATAACACTCAGCCATTGTGTTTTAATAAATAAATGGCTCACAAATTACAACTTAGCTTAGCGGAAAATTAGTTCAGTATTTTTTTTTCTGATAGTGGTAACGTTTTATAAATTTCGGAAATGCAAACACACCTAAGTCTTTTATAAGAAGATGGAAGGTTTTTCTAGATATCAATTGCCATTAAAGAGACTGGCTGCCGCAGGCAGGAAAGTTTCTTGAATTAGTTTTAAAATTCTGTAAAAATTCTGTTTGGCTGTATATCTTGTGTTTTATCTATGGGTGAGTATTTTTAGCATATTGAAACCACGAATGTGAGAATTTCAACACTTCCAGATGATAAATGTTATCTAGTATCAGAATGTCCAGTAAATTTAACAATTTTAAAAGGGTTTGGCACCCTCTGTCTATCTATCAAACATTCTGGCATAAAATATCAATCGCGCGATATGGTTTTGTTTTAATTGATTCATGTCACGTGTATCGTTTCTCTCAGTAGTAACCAAGATTATGAAACTTAAGCAAATAGAAAGTCTTATGCGTTTTTCAAAAGCTAAAATGACAATATCTGACAAACATACTAAAATCGTCAAAATCTATGCTTATTAAGACCGGGTATCAAAACCTCCTGCACCCTTGTGATTTTCTTTGTTTTAACGTGATAAATTATTAATGAGTTTGAGAAGCCCATATCTATACACAGGAATCATGTCCGAGGAAACCTCTTCTTGCCCATCCGTAAAGAAAAGCAACTCCTTTTAATCATCCCGGCTTTGATGCTGGACCGCCCTCTCTTTAAAAGAAAGCCTCTGCAAAAGATCATGATCAGCCCTTGTTTCTTAAAGTGCACCTAACCCCAAAACCTTTTTTCCGCTAAAACAGTAAAGCTTATTTTGTGGAGTAATTAGCCGCAAAAATTTTTCGATTTGGTTAAATCTTTGATTTTCTATGGCTCGTCAAAGTACGTGAAATTGCCGCCATTTTGGTTCACGACCGAGTTTAACGGAGAATGGGTCGAGGGCCGGATGTGACGTCAAATCGAGAACACGATGATTCTGAGATTCGCATATTTACTTGTTTCTGTGGGAAAGGCTGGTAAAGTTGTTCGAAAAAAATGCTAGCCAGGTGCGCAGTAGTGTGATGTAGCAACACAACAAACTTACAGGAGGTACTGCGCTTCATGCCATACTGTTTTATGGAGAGATGTCCTGAAGAGAAGAAACGTACAAAGTGATGGCTCGATTCGTGCGATAGCCGTCTAAGAGTTCGGTGATCTGTTCTATAAAGTATTTCAAACCAGATGATGTCGCTCGATGCCTGGATTTTCAGAGAGAGGAAGGGATTTTTCTGACTCAGTAACTTAAGCGAGACGAATTTGGATAACCGCTTGTCCATCGATTCATGCAGTCGTTGTTGCATCTGATCTGAAAAACAACAGCAGTCAGTCGGCAGTGACAGCCGACAGTTTTGTATTTGCCCGCTACTAATCTTAAAACTCCATTTCTGAAGCTGGGTATTCAGGATATTCAGTAACACACTTTAAGGTAACATCAGAACCAATATCTTCAAGAACAATATAACTCTTCTTTGAGTCTTGACAACCTTCTAACTCACTTTAATATAATAATAACAACAACATTCGCTGATGTTTTGAAGGGAAGCGACGCTACAATTTCCACACTCGCACGAAAAGAACACAAACATTGTGTCATGGGATAATCATTTTGATCTACGTTGAAGGAATGAAGTTAAAATACTTTGAGAGAGTAAACGGACTTGACTTTTAATTATACGAAAGTATGTTAATGCGAGATCGAAGAATGCGCGAATTTAGTAAACTTTATACGCGCCACACGCTACAGTCTCTTTGACTTCTACATATCATTGCCTTCGGGTCTGTCCAATCAGAGCTCGTTCGAGTTCTTTGTCATCATCCACCTCATTTGTCTATCCATTCTTCGTTGGCCAGAGAGTTGTCAGCATATAAATCAGCTCGGCCGTCATCGTTTAACTATTCACTCACTGTTCACTTTGCTTTGTTGACAAGTGCGAGTCGTCATTCTCTTCAGCGATAAAATAAATTTCGGAGTCTTCTGAGTCAAAGCTCATTGCAGAATCCGACGAAGTAGAAGATATTGTTGATAAAAACAGAAATCTGTCGACTGTGGAGACCCAGCGAAAAACTTATGCGGCAAAAAGGCTTCTACGCTCACACATAGTAAAAGGCCCGACTGGGAGAGCCGAAGCTTTCGTTCTCGAAGTGACGTCACGGCTTTACTCTCCCCAGACTCCCTATGCTCGGTCGTGAACCATACGAAACTCGGTTTCAAGGGGGTACAGAAATTCGAGGATTAAACCAAATCGAAAAATTTTTGCGGCTAAGTACTCCACAAAACAAGCTTTATTGTTTTAGCGAAAAAAAATTTGGGGGGTTAGGTGCACTTTAACCTTAATTTCAATTAATGTTGTCAACTTTGCTCACCAATTTAACGAATGATGATACTCCTCAGCAATTAATTATTTTCTTTATGTAATTAAGTTGTCAATTAAAAAATTATGTGTACACCATATGACTAATGTTCAATAAATAACAACTGACATAAAAGAACCAAATTAAATAGCTGCAGGCTGATCTTTGACTTTCAAGCTCCAGTCTCAGTTATCTTATCGGGTTATTTGCTTACTAGTTTAGACATCAATGCTTACATGTTGATAACTGTTAATTAACATCATTTAAAATAAAAATGTTTCCATGTGGATTAACCACATTCTTTTCTTGATTGCCATGGTCTAGGCCGCAAGGATCATGGGTTGGCCAATTTTCCCATGTGCAGCCATCGAAGTAGTAATAGGTATCGCCAAAATAAGAGCCGTTGTAGAACATCGGCCCGTACCCCTGACTCGGCGAAAATTTACCAGGAGCCAATTTAGCTTTACACGTGTCTGTCAAGTGTTTTACAATCTGACAACTGACACTCCTTTCCTGCCAGTCAACCAAACTTCCACTTCCGGGATGACATACCAACCAGTTGTTAATATTGCTTTTGCTGAGGACCTGTCTGCCAAGTTGTTTCCACAGCGAGAAGTTGATGGCGTTGTAGTCTGTTTCGTTCAGTGGAGGAGTTGTGGAGATAGGAACATCCACGTTCGCGTTTACTTTCCAATCTGGTCTTGGTGTGATTGCGTTCGATTTACTCGTGAAATCATTGTAATTTAGGAATGTATAGCTCCAAACTAATGTCCAGCCTCCTCCAATGCTTTCCATGTCACCGTCTGGATCAATCCAATAAACACCCGAAGGAGAAGAGGGAGATCGGCTGCGGAGCGCCTGGCACGAGGGGACTGCAGAGGATTGAGTTGTACCTTAATAAAGCATATTTTGTTGAAGATGATATTACACAGTTATTGCAATTGATTTCTCATACTACTTATTTACCGAAAGTCGTCTTGCCACCAACCAGATGGCAGAACTGATGGTTTGACTTTTTTCTTTCTCTTCACATCACATGACATCACAACACGTCACGTCACGTCACGTCACGTCACATCACATCACAGCACACGACACCACACCACACCAGAACGCATCTCATCAATATCACATCACATCGATCACTTCACTTAACTTCAGCTTACATCACATCACACTACATCCCGTCGCATCGCATCACATTGCATCACGTTACGTCAAGTCACAAAAACATAACATTACATCACATCACATCTCACATCAAGAGGTCTCAAAGAATATATATGTCTTATTAGACGTTTTGTTGTGTAGTATCGCTGAGTATTTTTACGAGTTGTGCCGTATTTGGCGAGCCCGTAGGGCGAGTCAAAATACAAACGAGTAAAAATTCTAAGCGATGCTACACAACAAAACGTCTAATAAGAGATTTATTATCCAACACGCCAAATTGGTATGTTCGTGCGAGCAAATTTCGTGGATATTTATTTACAGGGTATTCGTGATAGAAGTCTGCGAAGTGGAACGGAATTGGCGCGGGAAATCCAGCTAATTGATTCGTCAACGGCAGTGAACCTGTATAACCGGTCCTCTGGAATACAAATACCGCGTGATATTTGTACTCATCTTAAGCGTTATTTGTACTCTGCGAAGAGCAGTTGGATAATAAATCTTCTTATAACATCTTATTTTATATTATGCTCCTTACCCAGGATTTCCAAGATATCCACCTGTAAATTAGGTAAATATATGTAAGAAAACGTGGCATAGAAACTAATGAAAGTGAAAGGACATGGCTGGTAATGCGTTAACTGACTAGTAAGAGGAAAAAATCAATTTTCTTTCAAACGGTTGTTGAATATTCAGTTGAACTGATTTACAGTAATAGTGCAAATAGATTACTGAATCTTAAGCATATTCGAGCATGCACTGTAAATTTATTTTGTTTTGGCTTTATCTTTTATTGTAAATTATTAATTGATAATGTTTAATTTTTGCTTCCCTTTTCATAGATTTATATTTGTTTTAACTTGATGGTATTTATTCAACTATGTTTATGAATCGATTTGAATGTGACAACAAGGGGAAAAAATGAAAAGCGTTAATTCGGTAACGGAATAGAAAAGACTTTAAAAAACAAGAGAACATTCAACACCACGTGTGTTTCTTTGTTTTCATGTGACGTAATCATATTCCAAAATTAAATATTGACTTTCCTTCTGGGGTTGTAGTTTCATCAGATAAAAGACCCTATAGGAACTTGACATGTCAGCTCTCTAGAGCGATAATTTTTCGTTTCAAAACCAAACCTTAGTGACAGATGTTTATGTTACTTTACGGCCTCCATGTTTGTGCCCCTTCAAGGGGCACAAACATGGCGTTTCCATACAAATCTCAATAAATTTGGGTAATACTCTTCTGCAAATAACGAGGGAAGAAAAAACAACAGAAACCTGATTCTTGGCGAGGTTGTTTATAAATCAATCATCTATCGTATCCTAGATTCTTCACTTTCTTTATAAAATGGTTACGATTTTAGTTTTGATCACATTAAGACAGTCAACAAGCACTTCAAATTTTTCGCGATTTCAAACACCGAGAATTACTAGCTCCGAAATTAACTGTTTAATTAAAACAACTTGAAATGGGAGAGAATCCGCGTTAAAAAAAATTCTTTTTTTCTATATCGAAAGCTTGCCTGCATAAATTAACATAATGCTTGTGTTTGGACGACAGGCTGTCAACATACCTTTTCTAAATAAAAAGAACCATCTCTTTTCAAAAGGTTTTTGGTTGATTTGTTTGTTCCACACTGAGGAGCAAACAAGTTCTTTGACCTGCTATAAAGTTTGCCCTTTTACAGGCAGCTCGCCTGGCACACATTTGTGAACATGACAGCAAGGAGTCAGCCTTTTCGTTCGAAATGGTGCTTACAAAAAATGGAAGAGATTTTTCTTCGATCTTGAAATAGGCGCCATTTTCTTCTGCTATTATCGAGGCCGCTAATGGCAAAATGAATACAAGTGCCCCAAAAAACATCTGCAAGAAAGGAAAAAAACTGTTTAATATTTGGTCAAGATAAGGAATTCAAAATAAGAAACCTACTCTCTAGCTATGGATTAAAGAGTTTAATGCCTTACTCAAATTTAGGTAAGTTATGAAAGACTGAATTACTTACAATTTTCCTGACAAAATTAAACAGGCCTAGGATGAAACCTGCAAGTGGCAACAGTTACAACAATAACTTAAGGCGTCCGTGAGAAACGACAGCTTTCAACGATGACAAATGCTTAAAGAAACTTATAAACGCCCAAACCACTATTTCTTCGATTCAGGTTAACATGCTATTCTTTATTAACATTATTTTTCTATTATCATATCCATGTAAGTCGACATCTTATGACAAGAGTCCGTGTGTGAATCGAAATAATGATCCCCAAGAACTAACATATTTCAGGCAAAAGGCGAGAAGACGCCTCGCACTACGATATTTGAGATTTTTTTTAATAACTGAGATGAACAAAACTTTGGAAATGAGAGACTTAAACTTGCGAGAATCCCAAGTTTACAATTTGCTTATTCTATGCTGGATACATAGTCTAGATCTTCAAGACGAACTTTAGCTCCAATTTCCGAGTTGATTGCTTCCTCTTTTCTATCTAAATCATATTATTAATCTCCGCTCTGTCGAGGCGATTTAACTTGCACACTGGCCTATCACGGACGAGTCTGGGCTAATGTAAACATTAACATCCTTAGTAATCGATGAAGTAAGTGCGCTAATGTATGCGATTGATGATAGTACGGAGGAAACAAGAAATCCAAAGACGTGGCGATAAGCAGTTTTACGTCAAACTATTACATTATGAAAGATGATAGAAAAGAAAAGGGAGCCCAGGGAACGAGGTTGGCTCTTACAACGTTTTTCGTTTTTGTTTGCTGTGAACAAATGCAGCTGAATCTGATCTTATTTCAAAAACAGGAGCATCATCAAATAGAATAGAGTAGTTCACTGCTTACAGAAGAGTTAGAAATGATGCTTGAGCTCTTTTGGTGGTTGTTGGGGGACAAATTTAAAAATGGTGTGTCAAAGATGGCGATCATCGGATCAAAATTTTCAAAAGCTCTCAGATCGGTACGTTTTTAAAAGGTAATGTCTTTGAGAGATCTACTGTCAGTCCGATCTAAGGTTTGGTAGGAAGACAATGTAATTCTACTGTCACTTTGTGACATGCATGAGTTCAATAATAAAATTAAAATGTCGATACTGAAGCTACAGAACAATTGCTGGTATTCAGTATGACGACATTCAAAATTGATCGAAATAAAAACCAAAACTTTCAGAAGATTAAGTTCAGAATCTGGAAAAAGAAAGACGGTAAATATGCAAAGCCCCTTGCCAAGATTCAGGTCACAGCATTTTCTTTTTCTTATAAGCAAGATAGGTGGAGAAATGTGTTTTAGAGATTTGTATGAAGACACCTTGCTGTAGTCCATCTGGATGCATATGGGTATCAACATGGTGGCCGGAAAGCAACAAAAACATCTGTAACTGAGTTGTGCTACAAAAGGGTGAATTAATCTTTCGAGGAACTCAAGAACATTAAAATCATACTTTTTCTAATACACCAAATTTGCCGAAATAAGTCACTATTTTAACCAACACGACAGCTCTCTCAGTCGTCATGTAAATGCCCCGTCACGCAACAGCTTAGAAACTTAATTAAAGTGTCTATCACAAAGCCAAGGACGCATTCTGAGCAAATATTTGTCTGAATACCAGGTTTCAGCTGCTCTTATACATCATGAAAGTAAAATCTCAAGAGGATAAATAGCTTTCTTGTTTGAATTTTAGTGCATGACGTCATGTGAAAACAAACGATACGTACCGCAAGGTAGGAAATATAGTTGATCTTGTTAACACTTAGCCATTGTGTTTTTATGCAGAACAACCTCATGTGATGCAGGGTTTTTGAGGCCAAACAACATGTCCCGCGATTCCGAATTGAGTGATTTCTCTGAATCGTCAAATGACGACGAGAATATCGATGTTGTGTATAGCCAACACACGCCGTATCGTATTGCAATCTTGTAGTCTTGTTCACAACACTACGTCATCAGGACATTTTGGCCGCGCGATTCGAAGACCATTTTTGGGCGCAAAATCGCACAATTTTCAGGTGTTATAAAATCGCCAATTTTTTTCAAACACGGTTCAAACTTTGGAATAGTGTCTTTAAAATGTTGAACTTTCAAACTACTGAAAAACTGATTTCGCTTCATATGCACTTTAACACGGTTTAGAGAGATATCAAATTTAGGTTGCAAGCTGGGGAGCTAAGTGAAGAAGTAGGGTTCTAGTTAGTAAACCAACAAGGGTTTGGCACTCTCTTTAATCTACCAAACATTCTAGCATTTGTGTTTGTAGGGTAAACTTCGTTTATAAAATAAATCGGCTTATTTTTATGCACGAAAGAGTATCATAAGCGGGAACGGGTGGGGGGAGGGGGGGAGGATGTTCCCGATCGAATTGCAATTTGGAATTGTTGAAATGAAATAATGGCGGCAAAAATGCACTAAACCGATCTTCTGTATCTCAAAACGAGTTTGTAGTCTTCCCATTTATGGTGGCGCGATCCCAAAGCAACCCGCTATTACGAGACAAACCGTCAAGGACATAAGCAATAAACAATAGTTTGTGTTTTTCATACCCTGACCTCCTATAAATTTTCATATCAACAGGGCGATTTCCCTTTGAAAATTAGGGGTGGTCCATGGTGTGGTCCATGGACCCCGATCCATGTCAGGTTTTGTTTTGGTCCGTTTTTTGTCCCATGTTAACCACAGGATCAAAATTTTATCGTTCACTACTCCCGATTAGATCTCTCTACAGGATACTAGGCATTTTAGTGGTCAACGACAAATTCAAGTAAAACAAGGAATGAGTGGACTTATCTCAATTACGAGTTTTTCCAATATGTCATAGTTTACCAGTGTTCAAAATGAAACACAACAATACAAAATGGCCGCACTTTATGTTCAATATCAGAGTTCACCTCGCAAAAAAGGAGATTATACGTATAACGAACTATTTTTTTCATCAACAAATTTAATAGCAGAAATAGTGCTCTTAGCCGTGTGATATCAATATTTAAGAAAACACCGTGCAACATTTGGCTAGCAAATCTCAAACAAAGTTCCTGGTTCTGCTGAGGACATTAAAAACAATGAAAGATTTTCTCTGTAAGGTATTTTGAAATGTATTGACATGGAAGGAGAGGAAGCTTGCAAAACTCTAACTTGTACCAATCAATGTTCAAGAGCCACGCACTGTCGGGCAAAGACTGGCTTTTCGGATTTGTGTCCGAGATTTTATCTTACGAAATATATCTTTTTAATTAATTATGATTTAACTGAAAATTAACGTATCAGAAATCAATTCTGAAGTAAAGGACAAGGGTGGCTGTATAACATCTCAACAAAGTCGCTCGTTGAAACCGACAAGATTAAACTCCAAGTAAAAAAAAAACTTCACGTTAGTTCAGCGGACGATTGTATGCATTAGAAAATAATTCAAATGCTCAGGAAATATTATTGACGTAATTTTAAAACTGTTGATATCAAGTCAGTCATATCTTCATAGCCCTCGCACCTCAGAGTATCGGAGCAATGGACAACATAAAAGAGTTACAAAAACGATGAGCGATAGAGCTAGTAAACTAACTAACTCAGATTTCGATGTGCTTGTCTAAACGAATTCGGTAACTCTTTATTCGTAACCTTTCACACCCTCCCAGAATTCAACAATTTCTCCACTGTGTTGACGTAAATATTGCTCAACGAAATGGTTATACCATAGTTAATATAGGGGACAGGTTATGAAGCCCGACAAACATCAAAGGGGCAAACAAAGATGGCAAGATTTAGGTTGGAAGGTCCACGACAGTGCACAATCTTTTGTTTTGCTCTCATACACTATGCATTAATTACGTAACCAACACGTTTCTATTGGTTAGTTTCTCAGAACGGAGTAAACAACTATTGTATTTTGTGCACCGTCAAGGCCAAAAAAGCGAACAAAAACATAAAACAAAGAACTTTGTCGAGTTTCATAACCATTCCCCTCTATTAACTATGACTTAAATTACTTAACTACGCAAAAGGGCAAGCGTAGCGAAACGAAGCATAAAGCTGTTAAGGACATGCAAAGAGAAAACGAAAGCGTATACTTACCTCCTAAGAGGAGTACATCGACGAAGTCACTGCTTCACCTTCACATCACACTACGATTTCTGACACCAAAATGAACAGGATGCCCTTTAAGACATCCTTATATACACGATAAAAATTCGTTTCACCTATTATCGAGTAAAGCACGCGCTCCGTCGTAATCATGGAATGTTATTTTCTTCTGAAAAAAGTGCAGGTATTTCGAATAAAATTCGTTGAATAGTTTTCAAGAATTTGATTTTGAATTCCTTAGTGATATCACTAAAATCCCCAAGGAAAGACAGTATAAGTGTCTTCGGAAGATTGAACATTGCCGTGTTCTATTCTCCGTTATGCTGCACTTAACAGAGCCAAGCCCTGCAAACTGAAGGTGTCAGGTGTTTACCAGGATAGCCACGGACGGCGTGCTTAGATTATTTAGTAATTATTGAATGAGGCTGAGGGCTTCTTTATATCTGCTTGGTCAACCGGCGCAGGCTGGCTGGAATTCCCAGATCTCGTCTCTGCGTCACTCTTTTCTTTGTAAATATATCGATGTGTTCATATGAGAGGCCGGGCTGGCCCGGTTACCGAGATCTCGGTTTTTGCGACCGAGATCTCGGTGACCGGAAGGACGCTCCAGCCCGGT
>JAHPZR010023455.1:0-2500 GCA_019787425.1 Platygyra sinensis
AAGTGAGGAATAAGAAATTATAAATCGTCCATGCTCACAAACAAACAAATCCTGTGGCGTGGTTTCACTGATCTCTCTAGTTCGCTAGTCGGGTCAACAGTACGCGCGGGACCCTTTCTCAGTGCACAGTAGGTCTAAGTGGTATGTTTTTAGGGGTCTTAGGAGCTCATTAGTCTCCTTTGGAGTTAAACTTGACATTTCCGACGAACACCCCTTCCTTTCACATGAGAGTCTCCTGTTCGTCTAAGAGGAAACTTTCATCAAGCATTAAGATGGTAAAACTGTCTTATAAAACAATGCGAAAACGATTTTAATGTGAAAATTACGCTAAATAGTATATAACAGCCCTTTTTCACGGTTAATACTTTTCATTTGCATTACAAGTAAATCTAGTATTATGCGAGGCAATTTCTGGCTATTTTGCAGCTTTAGCCCGAAATTGCCTCGCACCCACGTTGGATTACATTGTTATGCAAATGAGGAAAAGCTAACCGTGAAAGGGCTATTTGTTACAATAAAGAAAAATTCAAACTGTACAAAAAAACATTTCAATCAAAACTACGATGTTTGGTAACTTTTGCTGTAGTAATCAGTCCAACTTTGTTATCGTTCTAACTGACTCCTGTGAGAAAATTCCCCTTCTCTGGAGGGCTTGAATAGAACGAAGAAACGAGATTCCTTGTTTTGTTTTGCTAGGATGCGCAATTAGCGTGGCAAAAGAGGCGGACGCTAAGCTTGAAGTTAAATGTCTTACCAGAAACTGAACACAGGATGCTCGGTCACAAACCCCAAAGAAAACGCCAGTTTGTTTTCGCTTCTTACCTTTTCATGGCTGAACAATCTACTAAAACGAGGAAGCCAGCGAGCACTTGAAAACGATGATCTGCCTCCTTTATTGAAAGAAGACAAGAATGAAGCACTAACAAATAATTTGGAAAAGGAATGGTCCCAAAGCTGCAAAGCCGCACACACTACTGAAACTTGGGTAAGGACAGCAATACTGTGGCGTGCTCTTTGGAACCTAGTACCAACTTCCGAGAAGGTGTTAGTCCTTGCTTTAGCGTCTACACACATTGTTCTACGTCTTCTGCAACCTTTGTTTCTAATTGGACTGCTGGCAGAACTGATGAAAGAACCTTCAAGTGATAGAAGGTGGATTTATCTCAGTGCCTCTGGTGTTTGCTTGAGTACGTGGCTCATAGCAATTTCCAAATGTCATTGTGATTACAGATCCTCCATGATAGGGATGAGAGTACGTTCTGCTCTTCAAGGCGTCATCTACAAAAAGGTAGTGTAAGATGGATGTTGTGCTAAATTTCTGGAATAGTTAGAGGAAACATTTTACGTACTTAAAAACCATTCAGCCCTAGACTTTGGATTCTGTTCCAACTAAATCGATTTCACTTACTTAATTTCTATGCCCGGATTTTGGGCTTAGCAAAGGCCAATCTTAGAACTAATTGGCAAATAGCAGAAATGTTTGCGCTCAATTAAGCCTGCAATTGATTGACCTCAGAGCGACTCCGCTCTTGAGGGTGTCATCCACAAATAAAAGGTAGTGTCAGTTCGATGGTGTGGAATAGTCAAATTAACAAATTGACGTCAGTTTTTTATGCGTCTGTCCTGTTATTGACCATGAATTTCGTCATCACATTCTCAAAGTAGCTGTGGATCCACGAGGCGATAGCCGAGTGGATTCGCAGACTACTTTGACAATGTTATGATGAAATTCATTATCAATAACAGGACAGACGCATTAAAAACTGACATCAATTTGTTTTTTACGATAACAAATGTCGAATTGCCGGCTCTCGCTTGCTGACGCGTCGCATGAATTTTAAATTCATGTGTATGCCCGCATATGGACAATAAAAATTAGCCAATGAGCGCGCGTGAATTTCTGCAGTTATCTTAAAACAAACCATGTAAGTTAATTTAAGTCCAATTGAAGTGGTTGGATTCTACTCCCATTCAAACGATCACATTTACTTGATTTTCAATCCACACATGGATTTTGCGCCGCTTAGTCAGAGTGCGATTTTAAAAGACTTAGTTGGCAAATTACAAGAACAAAAACATAACGTTTTAGTGAGTCAGCCACTGATTGACTTCATATTGGGCTCGATTAGCAAAGGTTCGCCTGCCTATCGATTAAGTTTCAGCGCGTTTCTTTCTTCTCGTCAATTATATATCAGTGACTTTTCAGCTTCAGGAGAAATATCCTCGGGAAACAGTCCAGGCGAGACGAAAAAAAATCTCATCAACGAAATTCATCACCGCACCAATTTTGCCGCTAATTTTACTTTGTGTCACCCCAGGCTACCTCTTGGTGACGAAGAATGTTCCAGCATGCAGTTCCTGTTCTCATTATATATATTGTTTTTAAACTCTAGGCCCAACAGATTTCCTTGCCTGATTTAACAATGATGACGACTGGTCACGTTATTAACCTGATTTCCAATGATGTCCAACGCCTCGATAAGGCACTTCGTTACTTTCC
>JAHPZR010023455.1:7500-10351 GCA_019787425.1 Platygyra sinensis
TTTGTTTGTTCGTTTGTTTGTTTGTTTGTTTTTGTAAAAACATAATTCATCTGCGTGAGTGCACGTTGGAATAACGTTCAAGCACAAGCTTCCATTCTCACGTTTCACAGAGAGAGATTTCGTGGGCAAACTTAAACATTCAATTCTGTCACCACGAGTCTTGATTCTTTTTAATTTGTTTCTTAAACAGGTCTGACCGGTTTAGCGATAATCTACTGCATGGACCTATTAGAAGGTCTGGACTTTACGGTTCGTCAGTGCCTTGAAGTTGAGAACATGATGACTTCTGTGGAAAGAGTGTTATCGTACACAAATCTAAAGTCAGAACCAGGCTACAGCCTAGAGAAAAAGCCGCCGAGAGATTGGCCAACAGAAGGTCGGATCGAAGTAAAAGATGTTTCCTTTGTGTATTACAAAGGCGGGCCTGCAGTATTGAGAGATCTGAACCTCTCATTTGCCCCAGGGGAGAAAATTGGCATCGCAGGTCGTACAGGAGCAGGTCAGTAGGAAAGTTGCGCTTCACTTGCTCTAGTTTTGTAACAGAAGTTAAACATCCGTTTCACAGAAGGAAGGAAAGCCGACAGGGCAGGCAACGAAACCAGGCCTCCAAGCTCAGAGTTTTCTTCGAGCAACGCCTTCGGAAAACTGTTCGTTTCCCGGAACAGATAATGTCTGCGGACAAATATCCTGCACTATTTTCGTGCCAAATGGAGGTTTATACATACCGAGAAAATATTCCTTGAGGAAATTTTGCCATATTGAAAGGTGTGATTGTTTAAGAGGTATATTTGTGGGGGGGGGGGGGGGGGGGGGGGAACCGCAACAAAAAATGTGTTTTGCAACGTTAAAAGTGTCAGATTGCAAACATCAACGAAGCAATTTTGCCCTAAATTTCGTAAAGTTTCCCTTTTGTTAATCTTTTATAGGAAAATCATCATTTGTAGCTTCTTTGATGCGCATGCCTGAACCTGAAGGCCAAATACTCATTGATGACCAAGACATTCAAGATCTATCATTGCCGATTTATCGTTCAAGAATCTCTGTCATTCCCCAAGATCCTGTGCTTTTCAGCTGCCCGTTGCGACTCAATCTGGACCCTGAAGTCGAGTTTGAAGATGTTCAAATTTGGAACGCATTAGAAGCAGTCCAACTCAAATCGTTAATTCAAAAACAGGATGGGAAGCTGTATTGCAAAATCTCTGAAGGAGGAACAAACTTTAGTGTTGGAGAAAAACAGCTACTGTGTCTTGCTCGAGCGTTATTACAAAACAATAAGGTTATTATTCTTGATGAGGCCACGGCCAATGTTGATTTCGCCACAGACAAATTGATACAAGAGACAATTCGCAGCAGATTTCATGGCTGCACTGTGATAACCATTGCTCACAGAGTAGATACAATCTTAGATTATGACCGGGTCTTGGTTCTTGAAGGGGGTAAGGTGGTAGAGTTTGATAAACCTGAGCTACTGTTGAAAAACGACGCGGGAAAATTTGCAGAGTTATGTCGACTTCAGCAAGTCACGATTTGAACTTTTAACGACGCTGGGGCGCACAAATTGAAGACAGTAAAAATTTAAAATATTTCAAAAGCTCAGTGACCCTCAATTATGTCCGACAGATGATGGTTTTCCTCTCACAAGAAATCCATAAAGCTCTGTCAGAACGGCGCTGTTGTTGGGTACCGTTGATTTAATCGAATAAGCTCCGCCCGCGATTTAAGCCCGCTCTCGGATAAGCGCCGCATTTGGGATAAAATGGTATTTCACCCCCGAATAAGTGCCGCGTTCCTTATGCGACGCTTATTCGAGGAATTCGCGGTGTAACTAAAACCCATTGCAAAGCAAGTCTAAGACAGCCTCGCTGTAACGAAGGCACCGCTATGACAAACATTTTTTTCGGTACCGAGACACTTCGTTATAGCGGGGTGCCACTGTTATTGAAGAATATGCGAAGGGACGAATGCTGATGAATGGCCTGTCAGTCGTTACTGTAAAATTTTCACACAGAATTCAAATGCACCGAATTAAAATTCCAAAAATAACTATTAAAAAAAATAATAAACGCTGTCCTCGAATAAGGGCCGCATTTGAGGCGGGAGATATTTTATGAGCGTCGCCGCGCTTATTCGAAAAAACACGGCATCTCAATCCACCGTAAGAAAAAAGATGGCGGCTGTAAAATTTTACCACAATACCTTGCGAACCATGCTAAGGCCACTGGGCATATAAAAGGCAAAGTCTGCATTCGGCCAAGTGGCCCATCAGGCCAGAGCTTATCCCGGTTTCTGTAGCATGAAGCGACTGGGAGTTTGAATGACAATTTTTTGTTTGCGTTTTTAGGTGCTCTTACATAATTTTGGTGCGCAAACCAAAAAGGTAAATGTACCAGTCACCATCTTTTTCTTCACGGTGGATTGTAGATTCATTATCCATTCATTGTGGGCCTCAGAAAGAAAAGCACGTTTCAGAATAGGTTTTTGTTATAAAATGAGTCAGAAATATTATCCAACGTCAACACCAATGGCTGCCGTTTACCGTTAGCTAATAGAGAGTTTAAGGATGACCAAGTTTACAACAGAAAGGCAAAGATATATACCTCTTTTTTTTTTAATTATTTTCTTGTAATCCTTAAACAAACCATACAAGAATAGAGAAATGCCTCTTACTATTCGCCCCAAATATAAATATGTTCACTTTACTGTATAGAGAGCTGAAGACAGACGGCAAATGTTTCATTTTTGACGTTTTGGTAACGTCATGCATTATGTCTCTAAACGTACAGACTGCGTGATGATTATCTGTCTTGTTTGGAACAGTTTCATGTAGTTCTAATAAACAAGTCCCTTGGAC
>JAHPZR010023457.1:0-10000 GCA_019787425.1 Platygyra sinensis
TTTCATTCAAATTACAGCCAGTTCACTTTACGCGATTTCGCGTTAAGGCATGACGGCAAGGATGTTGATTTCACTTCAAATCCAGCAAGCTGTTCATTTCACCCAGCATGTAAACTCGAAAACGTCGATTTCGGGCCTAAATAGGTTAAAATGTTGATTTCACTTTAAAGCGTCACAGCAACTATCTCTATTTCATTTTAACTGCCTGCAACGTATAAGCTTAAAAATGTAGGGCTGACAGATTAACAGATTAACCCTTCTGTACAACGTACAGGTCTCTCTCCTTACATCTGCATGGCCCCTGATCCCAGAAGTTTAAAACACTACAAATCATGCCGATTTGAAGTAAAATCAACGCAACCTGGATCACAGATCTATGTTTTGAATCAATCGATCGCTTCTTGTTGGCCATTATTATGTTGGAATAAAAAAGGAAAAAAAACACGCTCTGTAATTAGTTAAATATTATTGTGATTTACGGAGTCTTGTCTTGTCTTGGCTTGTCTTGCTGAACGTGATCGAAATGCATGCCGGGAAGGTTCTGTTACACCTCGTGCACGGGTAAACATGGAGGATGACGCAAGAAAAATTTTATAAGTCTAAAAGCAGTTCTCATTTTCCAAACTTTGAAGCTAGCAACGCGTGGCAAATGGGCCACAACTCACGACAGGGTTTTATTCTTGGGCAAGAACTGCTCTTGGACTTTGCTGCCTGGATCGACCTGACTTCGAACGTTGATAACTGACTTGCCGCTGATATCAGTTGCGTTGGAAGTTACAGAACACGTTTTGCTTCTTTAAAACATGCTGGTGACTTACGGGTTATCAAGGCTTTATGATGCCTATCAACCACCAGGCAGGCTACAAGGTATTTAAAAACAATGCTTAAGATATTAGTCAAAAGAGCTGTACTGCATCATGCATCACTTCTCTTTGCTTTGACGCTCGATCGAAAATCACGTGTTGTCTCACGTCACAATAACCTGTATAAAAAAATCTCTCCAGATTCCCGCTGTATACGCATTTTTTTTAAAATAGATATCTTCATTTTTGAAAAAAGAAAAGGAACAGAGCGAAAAAAAAAATTGAGCGACCTCGTGTCGAACCGGCGTCACGGCAAAACAAATTCGAATCTGGCCCGTTCAGCGCCTCATCCGCTTGTGCTAACGAAGCAGTAGTAAGAGCTTATGGTATTATAGTGAGTTGATCGCTTAGCGAAACAAAAGGTTTCTTTTGTTTTCCATTCAACAAAAGGTCCCCAGAGGATGCCCTTGGAAAAATGTGTTTTTTTTGCATACGTAATATCTCAAAAAGGAAGCAAACTTCAGGGAAAAAACATGCAGAACATTGTTTGACACACGGAAACAAAACTGCATGCGAAATTTGGAGCGTTTTCGACAAAGTTCACTTTTCAGTAAAAAACCTAACGCCCTTTTTCCACCGAAGCCTTCAATTGGTGGTTGAAGTTTCCACAACTTTTAGGCTTATACACGTAGTTTCAATACATTTTTCGTGATATTGTAAAACGCCTAGAACAGTTAGTGGTATAGACGCTATAAAAAATAAAGTTTATTATTATCCAACTGCACTACGCAGAGTACAATTAATGCTTAAGACGAGTAGACGACCAGTTAGACAGGTTCCCTGCCGTTGACCAATCAGTCAGCTGGATTTCTCGTGCCAATTCCGTTCCACTTCACATACAGTACAGCCCAAAAATAACACATGTGCAAGAAGTTCTTGCGCCGCAAGAACACGCAAGCGGCAAAAAGAAGTTAAATTGCGATTTATCCGCAAGAAGTTCCAAACGCAAGAAGTTCCAAATCCTATCCGCAAGAAGCCGCAAGAAGCCGCAAGAAGTTGAGAGTCCTACTGCAAACCGCAAATAACCGCAAGAAGTTTCGCTCCTTTTTCTCTCAAGAAAAAGAAAAATAACATTTGACTTCATTGCGAAAATAGCTTAAAGGCAGAAGGCAAAAGTGCGATTATTTGCCGTTTGATGTTCGCGTAAACGTGGATCTCTCTCTCTCTGTTTTGCCAGATTGTCTTCTGTGTTTGGATCAGCGGACATGTATGTTGCACATCTTTGCAGAGCCGAGCTGCATGAGCATGTAGTTTACCCACTGCATAGGAGATGCTTACTGATAATGTTTATTTTCAAGAAACTTGGATAAACAATTCTTTTGTCAGGGAAAGAGTACTTTACCATTTGAATGAACGATTGATGTCAAATAGAACCGGAGATACAATTTTTTTCAACAAGGTCTTCAGAACATCTTGCCAACGCGTGCCGAAACAGAACTTTTCCTTGAAGTAAAAAATAAATAAACGTGAGCAGCGCACCATAGAAACTTTGATAAATAATCATTTTTTTAAGAAAGAGCATCTTACCATTTGAATGAACAATTTGTGTCAAAGAAAACCGGGAGATATAATTATTTTGACAAGGTCTTCGGAACGCTTTAGAAATAAAACCGATCTCGAAAGTGACAACTTGCTGACTGCCGATGCGTGCGAAACAGAACTTTTCCTTGACTAAAAAATAACTAATCGCGACCAGCACACCATAGAAACTTTGATAAACAATTAGTTGGTTAAAGAAAGAGCATTTTACTGTTTGAATGAACGATTTGTGTCAAATTTAACTGGAGATATAATTTTTTGACAAGGTCTTTGGAACACTTATTAGAAATAAACATCTCACAAGCAACTTGCCGATGCCTGCAAAACACAGAACTTTTCCTTGAAGTAAAAAATAGCTAAACGTGAGCGGCCCACCATAGAAACTTTGATATACAATTTTTTTCGTCAAGCAAAGAGCATTTTACCGTTTGAATGAATGATCTGGGTCAAATATAACCGGAGTTATCATTTTTTTCGACGAGGACCGAACGCTAAATTTAGACAATAAACAGTCGTAAAATGACTTGCCGACATGTGTCGAAACACAGATCTTTCCTTGTAAAAACATAAAGTTCACATGGTAAAATAGGGACTTCAAGGGACTGTTTCAATTTTCTTATCATTTTTGGTAGCTTAGGATCGAGCAAGTGTCAAAGACATGGTAGTTTGTCGGTGAACTTGGGAAGTGATCAAAAACTCGAAATATGATAGCTTTCATTCATCAGCATGACATTTTAACAATATGCAAATTTTTGCCGTTCGCGTTTCCCATAAAAATAATATGCTTCATGTAAAGAAACTTGTATCTCTTCTCTGAAATAGCTGTTATCAATTCAAATAGAGTCCATCACCAACTTATTAGAAGACTGTTGGCATCACAAGAATACAAGAGATTTCGATATTTTTATGAATGTGGCTCGGCAAGGAGTGAAATGCCCGCAGCTGTAAAACCGGTGTTGAACGTAAGTCATACATACTACACAAGGTAAGCAAGGACAAATCTCTTATCTATAGGCCAATAAAAAGTTTTTCTAGACAATTATATTTTTAAGTGAGACTCAAATATCCATGAAATTCGCTTGCACGAACATACCAATTTGGCGTGTTGGATAATAAATCTCTTATTAGTTGTTTTGTTGTGTAGTATCGCTGAGAATTTTTACTCATTTGCATTTTGACTGGTCCTTTGGGCTCGCCAAAATACAGCAAAACTCATAAAAATACTCAGCGATACTACACAACAAAACGTCTAATAAGATATATTTATTATTAATTTGAAGCAATCTTCAGAGTGAAGTGAAAAGTATTTGTGAGTTCACAGTGTCATGTCCTGAAGTCTTTCTCCCTACAGTTGAGATATGTGACCCTCCATACGAAAACACGTCTTATCCATAAAAGCGTTTTTTAGGGGGTTTGAGGTCACATTGAAACCCTTTGGAAACCCGGTTTCTGAGGGTTTGAAACCCTTTGGAAACGTTTTTGAAACTCTTTGGAAACGCTTTGAAACGCTTTGAAACTCTTTTGAAAGCTTTGAAACCGTTTACAAACCCTTTCGAAACGCTTTGAAACCCCTTTGAAACCCTTTTGAAATGCTTTGAAACCCTTTGGAAACCCTTTCGAAACGCTTTGAAACCCCTTTGAAACCCTTTTGAAATGCTTTGAAACCCTTTGGAAACCCTTTCAAAACGCTTTCTTTGGAAACTCTTTTGAAACGCTTTCTTTTGGAAACCCTTTTGAAACGCTTGAGAACGTGGAAACACTTTGGAAACGCCGTAGAAATTTCAAACGCACTCTCTTTGGAAAGGCGCTTTCAGAAAAAAAATATATTCTTGTAGTTTGCGTTCACCGTCCACATGCTGGCGAATGCATGAAAGCACTGGATGTTATATACTCTTTTTGCAGAAATGTTATTTTGCCGTTTGATTAAGTACTGATTTATTTATAGTTATGGAAAGATCAAGTGGCAAAAATTTCGGACGTTTGCGAACATATAAATCATGAATACCGGTAGGTTTTTGCTTACACGAGAGATCAACGACACGCATTATTTGCATGTTTGAGATACGAACATTTCCTTTGAATATTGTTTGCTATCGAGTATGATTCGGTACTGATTTATTTATAGTTTTGGAAAGATCAAAATAATGATAAAACGCATGTGAAATTTAGTGGCGGTGTGAATAGGTTATTGTTTACATGAGAGATGAACGACACGCGTTATTCGCATGTTTGCGTGACATGCGAACTATTCTTTTGTATATTTTGTTTGCTACGGCGTAATTCTGCGTACGTTTTGTATGAAATAATTCTCAAGCTTTGTGAAGAATTTGAAATTATGCTTTCCACTTAAACTGTTTTGCTTGTTACAAAAACTTTTGCTTTCTAGCGAGTAAATATGAAACATATCGGCTTGCGACCCGCTATCGAACTTTTAAGACAGCATCATTTAATAGTAGTTTCCGTTAAAAAGTGAAGCGCTGCGAGTGAATTGATGTTCACTGAAACACTCATCCGTTAAACTGACGAAACCGCTTATTAGATGCTTAAATGCTCCTTGAAAATCGTTTTACGTTTTAAGTTATCGTTAGAACGACTTCCGTATACCGTTTGTGACATTCTGAAAGCTCATCCGCAGTCACGCTGTTACTCCTCGCTGATTGGATGATGGTAAAGAATGCATCCAATCAGGGTGCAGCGTGACTGTTGCTCCTACTGTTGCTCCTTGGCACATGAAATCCCCGCCGCGGTTGCTGATCGCTTCGAAAACTGCATTTCTCGAAAATTATTTAGCGGTTAGCACTTGGATTTTCAATGGATATTCCATTAAATGCCACGAAAAGAAGCATCAACCTTTCAGTTTATCTAGTGTTCGATTTGGAAGTCGAGCGATTCAAATTTCTGGGTGAAAATCTGCTTGGCGCTGGAATCGAAAATATAAAGCTTTTAACCCTTGACTCCTTCAAATAACGTGTAGTAACAGTCAACGCTAAACCCACTAAATTGCTCGAATCTTTCATTTTGAGACACAAAAGTTGTGTAATTTTTGATGTCCTAATTGTTAGGCAAACTATGAAGCTTTCATTTTTAACAAGGTTTACCGTTTCATGGTTTTGGCGCTACCAGATCTGCAGAATCTGGTTTGCAAAACGGTCTTATCTCCTTATACAGATATTTCTTCCTTTCTAAATTCAGACCTACTGGATTAATAGCAAGAACAAGAGCACACACTGGAAGAGCTGAAAAAACATGAAAACCAAATGGTCACATCGGCTTCTCATGTTTTGCTATCGGAATACATTTCACTCAACGAGAGTTAGCTGGTAATTGACTATGGAATATGCTCAGGTACGTAAATTTTTAGATGTCAAAAATAATGTGCACAAAATGTGACAAACTGATACAGGGCGAGTGATTAGCTTGAATTTGGGTAGGTCTTATTGACCTACAGGTATAACATTCGTCAAACTGGAAGTTTAATAGGGTGTAGACAAAACGTGGGGTAGGCCATGGCCTAGGCCATGGCCTACCCTGTGGCCTACTCTATGGCCTACCGGTGGTCAAATTTAAAAAAAAAAACGCAGAGCATCGCCGCAAATCATTGAACGTTAGGACTGTCTCACCAACGAGTTTCTTCTGCTGTTTTGGCGGCCACGGTTTGATCAGTATTAACCTACTGATAGAATAAGGAATGGAGGAGCAGGCTGCCGGATAAACTCAACCTTGGGCAAACATCATCACTACTAGTGTGACCATCGCGTGACAGTAAGAAAAACCAGCAGTCGTTGTGGACTGGGTTCCAGTTTCGTTTGGAAACCCCGCTTTTCTCACGCGTAAGATGTCTGAGGACGGCTCGGACGTGAGGTATGTAAAATAAAACCTATTTCTGTTTTAACGAGTGTGAAATAATTTAGTAAGTCTAAACCCGCCGGCAGTGTCTACGATATTAAACAAATTTCGTTTGAAGCTTTCAAATACTGAAACAGTTTTGCGCTTCCATCGCTTCGGTCGTCCGTAACTATGGTCCGAGTATAAATGTTAATTCTCACACACTTTTGAAATGAAAAACTGATTTTGTTGAATTCCTTGCTATTTCGCCGAAACGATAATTCTGGAAAGTTTGGTTGAAGTGCTGTCTCTTTCCGCGAAGCGACATAATCAAATGCACAAAGTATCGTGGGAACACTGAGCAGTGATTGGTTGTAACTTATTTGCATATTTTTGAGCAAATACTAAACACTTCTACCGGGTTACATTTGCGGCAATGCTCTGCGTTTTTTTTTTTTTTGTTAATTTGACCACCGGTAGACCATAGAGTAGGCCACAGGGTAGGCCATGGCCTACCCCACGTTTTGTCTACACCCAGTTTAATACTCGTACGAAATTCGTTATTCACCGTTATTAGCTGTTTATCAATTGTTACTTGTCAGTTATCCCGGCACTAGATATACTCTGTGGCCGTTTGGACAACGGTACACTTCTTCGCAACTGCCGTTGTTAGAACGGATGCGTATTAAAATGTCACTATTATTTGTGTTGAACGCAAGTCGTTCAAACGGTAAGTTAACGTAAAACGAGTTTCAAGAAGCGTTTAAACATATAACAAGTGGTTTGGTCCGTTTAACGGAGGAGCGTTTTAGTAAACATCAAAACAGCGTGGTACAAAATATCTTGTTGTCATAGATTAATCGTGACGTGATGCGGTCACGGTCAACAGCCGTGAATACTCTATGAAAGGTTTCTGGGTACCGGTTTCTGCATGATTGAAAAGTTCATTGTGTCGACCTCAGTAAGTTTTTTGAAAACAGGGAAGTGTTTAAGCCCAATGCTAACTGGGAAACAATTATTTTAACAATAAATAAACTTAGCTGAAAGAGCATGTTGCAAGTATAATCTAATACTTGGGATGCTCTATGACTCCTCTATCACACTACGTTTCAAGCTACGTTTCGTCAAGGTGTTTCAAAGACTTTCATAGGTTAGGAAACCCGTTTGGGCCGCCTTAAAAACAATAAAAAACCCTTTGGTAACTTTTGAAACCCGTTGCTAACGCTTTTTGGAAACCCTTTGGAAACCCTTTAGAAACCTGGTTTCAAGGAGTTTCAAACCGTTTCGAAACGCTTGGGAAACTCATTAGAAACCCTTTGGAAACCCTTTAGAAACCAGGTTTCAGGAGTTTGAAACCCTTTGGAAACCGTTTAGAAACCAGGTCTCAGGAGTTTGAAACCCTTTGGAAACCCTTTAGAAACCAGGTTTCACGAGTTTGAAACCCTTTGGAAACCCTTTAAAAACCCTTTGGAAACTCGGTTTTGGGAGTTTGAAACCCTTTGGAAACCCGTTTGAAACCCGGTTTCACCTAAATTGCCATGTTTGATAAGACGTGTTTTCGTATGGAGGGTCACATATAGTTATAAAGTTTATACTGGCAGTATAAGCTTAATATACCATTTTTAGTGCAGAGTGCACTATTGGGATGGTTTGGGAGTTGACGCCGCTAAAGCAATATGGTAATAAGGCACTAAGTCCCTAAGGCGCTAAGGTCCTAAGGCGCTAAGGTCCTAAGGCACTAAGGCCCTGAGGCCCGAAGGCCCTAAGGCGATAAGGCGATAAGGCCCTAAGGCGATAAGGCCCTAAGGCCCTAAGGCGCTAAGGCCCTAAGGCGCTAAGGCCCTAAGGCGCTAAGGTCCCAAGGTGTAAACTTTAATGTTTGTTTAATTGATTAATTCCAATTAATTAATTAGCCTTGTTTTGAGGGGGTGGGGTAGGTACCTTTGATTGCTACCCAAAACATACAACTTTTACATCACTTCGTGGATAACATCACAAAACTATATATGTTTCCAATATTCTCGTTATCCTTGTGGTACTGTTCTCTTAAGAACAAAATCAATTTGCTCGAAGCGCATGTGCAGATTGATTGGCATTAGTGATAATTATGTGTTAGGTAAACGATATATTTCATACACAATTATACACGAACGTTAAGTGCTTTTCCTTGTGGTAGAACAGAACAACAGAACAGCATGATGCAATCCGTTCTTAAGCTCAGATTCATGCGTGCGATACCACACTCTTGTCTTAACGGGTGATAGCAGCTATATTTCAGGTAACATTAGTTCTCCCTTTTAGAGCAAAGTACCAGGCTCTTTTGTGACAGCGTACCTTTTGGAATCACCCCTAGCTCAGTTCAAAAATGTTGTCTGCTGTTCTCAAACTATTTCGTGTTTTCTAAGCTTTAAACAGGGAAACGCGTGGATCTCTTCACTCGCTTGTTTATTTTCTCCCCAATGAAAGAGAACAAAAGAAACTTCTCAAATGTTGCTGCAGACACTGTGGCACTAACAGAAACCGCAAATAAATTTAGTCAGTCTTTGAGGGGACTCATTCACCGATGTAGGATATAATGTCGGTCAAGTTGAAACGCTTCTCAGTTGTGTTAATTGATATCATTGTGTATTTTGAACTGGTTTATTGTTAACACCAACGGTGGCAACCTAATAAGAACGTGATATTGGGAGACCCGACGTGACAATTTGATAATTGCTGCGCAGCGAGCGTAGCGAGCGAGCAGCAACATAAACAGGATTTAAGAAGAAATATAAAAGGAGTACGAATTCTCGAATTCATCACTTTTTACCAGAATGCATTGCGGCTTTTTACCAGAATGCATTGTGCCTTCTACCAGAATGCATTGCGCCACGACTGCTCCTGACCACGAACAACACGAGGTTGTGACACCGTTGTGCTGGCGTCCTTTTTCACGTGAATTGCAGTTGAGAAAGGTTAGTGGTTATGGTTTGCTTTAATTTACCTGTAAAGACTGTAAAGCGATGAGAGCGATATCGTGCTTGGCTTTCACAACACTTGCTGTTAGAATTATCTGAACGATTCGATTAATTGTCACACAATAATTTAAAACTTAATGCGTCAATTTTCTAGCAGTCTCGCATCAGGGGCACCCAACGAGAATATAGTTCAAAACCACTAAAACATAGCATTGTTGAAAGTATTTTGGTATTTAAACGGTAGATATAGGCATATTTTTATCCCCTAAAAATTTTTCATCTGTTCGGATTTCCTAGCTGAAAGTCTAGTGATCCGAAAATTACAGGGATCAAAACTTACCTTTTCGAAAATTTCAGCCAGAAAAAAGGCTCCCGAAAGTTATAGGTGACCTTTTTAGGGTAAAAATCCGTTAAAAATAGGCAATTATACCATATTTTAGATGTTCGAAAATCTTAGGAGAAGCAGGGAAGCAAGAAATTTTACAAAAAATGTTCCGAAACTTCTAGATCTCAAATAGTCTTCCGAACAAATACATTTCCGAAAATTGTCGTTGGGTGCCCCTGTCGCATCCTTCGTCAAATTCTTAATGAAGAGAAATCGCCGGTACTTGAGCTTGTAGAATAATTAAAACAAACGAGAACCGTAGAACACGCTAATTTATATCTGCTGCGATCAATTTGTTTCCATCCAAACATGAATTTAAGCTAAAACTTCAGCATTTTCACATATCACCACGGACGCGTCCTCACAGCTGGTCCTTGTCAGAGTCTGTCACATTCGATTCTAGAGACATGTGCGTATCAGTTCAGAATTTA
>JAHPZR010023457.1:15000-32500 GCA_019787425.1 Platygyra sinensis
TTAATCGATATCGTTGTGTATTTTGAACTGGTTTATTGTTAACACCCAGAGTGTTAATCTAATAAGAACATGCTATTCCGAGACACAACAAGACTATTTGATACTTAAATTAGTAATTTAAGGCCTTCATGCAAAAAGGGCATAATATTATATCGGTTTTTGGCCGATATTTGTTTTTGCAGGATGGAGCTAATTTTTGGTAGACTGACTAGTTTTGACATGAAACTCATCGTTCCATAACTGTTTTGGTCGATTCACGCTTCATTCTCCAGAAATAATTTATGCAAAAAAAACTCAGTTTAACTCTGGAGACCTTTTGTTCAACGAAAAACAAAAGAAAGCTTTTGTTTCGCTTAGTTCTATTATTCGTATAATTACACTAATCAGTTACTGCTGCTTTGTTAGCGCAAGCCATTAAGGTATCAGTATACCCCAAAATCGATTATTTTGCCAAATTTTAGTTTTTGGTATTCCCATGTACATCTCATCGAGTTCTTTTAAATGCAAAAAGTTCTGCGAAAAAAGGTTTCTCCTAGACAAAGTTATAAAGGAAAAACAATTCTATGAATAAATTATCTCTAATTGGAAGCTGTCAACAAGTTGACATTATCAACTAAAATGCCATTGAAAGTCACGTAAACCGCGGCATGGTTTGTTTTGCGAAATTACTAATTTGTCTGTCACGCGTAATCGATTTGTTTTTGGTGGAAGATGTCTTCAAAAAAGAAACGCAAAAGATCGTGTCCGTTTTCAAATGCGAAGAAGGCACCGAAACGAAAAACCTCGAAAGCATTTAATAAGGAATGGGCTGAAGCGCTCTAACTGTTCCATTTACATTCCTCCTTTATTTCTAAATGTGCGCTGTCGTGTTTTCTAAATAGTTTTGGGTCGCAGCCGCTCCGTTCGCCTTCGAGGCCCCAGTTTTTACAACCGAAATATATATATGCCAGCATTTTATGACGCCATGTCATTGTAGAAGATTCACCGAAGGTTTTTATCTGTACTCGTTTGCGGAAGATTCAGAAAGCACCGCCGAGCTTTGCCACATTTGCGTGGAAAACTGTTACAATATTCTTTTGGCCGATTTGCAGATACACGGCCGACTCTCTCTGCCCGAAGTTACACACGCACTTCGCTGAAATTCTGAATAGCCAACTAATACTACTACTGCAACGTGTAAAAGAAGCGTTCTTACCCTGATTCTCTCATTTCTTTAAGCATGGTTTCTTTCGCGGATTCACCGTGCGAATTCCCTGCGTTACTTCCTCTATCGCTTTTTTTGGATCTCTTCAGTAGATTTCGCCTTCAGCATCGTTCCAAAACTCGATCTGAGTGAGTGAGTGGAGCGGCGGAACAGGGAGCTTTGTTGGTATTTGCTGCCAGTAAATACCATTTGAGACCGCTTTGCGGGCTGACTTGTAAATGCGAGCCCTATTGTCTATGTAAGAAGAGCCCTCACTTTATCAATCAACAGGTAATTACTTTTCAATCATTTGAGATCTAATCTCCCCACACCGGAAAAACCGCCCTAAAGTGTATTTTGCGTTATTTCTCAAAACTAAAATCTCATCAAATGAGGCGCACGTTTCCAGTTCGTTTACAGCCAATTTTCATCCATTTTCACTGAAATTTGGCAAGAATGTTGCCTGATAATGTGGCAAAAAAACCGTGTCGGGGAATTTTAATTTTTTGACTCTATGTAATGAGCATTTAAGCAAAGGCAATGAGTGTTTTTTAAAAACTTAAAGTTTAACAGCGTATAAAAAACAAACCAGACGAGTAATCAAAATTCCCCGACACGGTTTTTTAGATCAAGGTGTGAAGAAAACGTAGCGATGTCGCTCGCTTTCTCCCGTTAAATTCTGACCGGAAACGAACTCAATTTGTGAAACTACATACTTTTGGGAAATGATCACTATTTTAGGAAAGGGTTTTATTTCTTGAATTAAATCAAGTAATTATTGAAATCTGCAATTATTAAGCTTTCAGAAAATATATACTTTATTGGGGGTTTTATGAAACGCGCGACCGTGAAAGAGCGACAACGCGAGGTTGTCATTTGGGGTATACTGATACCTTAAGGCGCTGAACGGAGCAGATGTGAATTTGTTTTGTCGAGACACCGGTTTGATACAAGGTTGGTCGTTTTTTTTGGTCATTTCTCTACTTATTTCACAAACCAAAACATCTATTTAAAAATAAACGTGCTGTTGAAGCTGCTAAAAGTTATCGTTTAAGTTTGCGTCGCGTGGAAATCCGCCTTCAAAAGATTTGCTAGTAAAGATGCCGCTTCACGTAAAACTGAGGTTTTTTGCATACATTATTTCTAGAGAACGAAGGCCAATCGCCCAAAACAGTTCCAGAACAATGCTTTCCATGTCAAAACAAGTCAGTCTGCCAAAAATTAGCTCAATCCTGCAAAAACTGAAAATCGGCCAAAAACCGATTTACAGCCTTTTTGCACGAAGGCGTTCAATAATTATTGTTTATCAATGATATGAAAATTTGCCTCTTGAATGAAACAAAATCATTCCTCTTCCATGATTATTTTTCATAAGTTATAACTTACACTTCATTTTTCTCCAGCAGGAAAAAAGTAAGCATACCTTCCTTTGTACATTTTTGAGAAAACAAGGGTATCATGTTATATGTACAGTACCGCTCAAAAGTAAGTTACCCCCCTCTCACAAGACGCGATTCTCGTCTCAAGAGACGAGACTCGTCTCAAGAGATGAGACTCGCGTCTTGCAAGAGCTTTAAGAATAGCTGACTCTTAGGATCGAGAAATGCCAGTCAACGACCCATTTGGCAAATTGCTCATATTTTGCCCAAAGATACTCTTTGGTGACCTAATTCTAAACATAGGCACGCAAAGCGTGCAAGAGTTATTTTTTTGGTGAAAGGAGCATTCGTAGAACTGTTTACAGTAATGATTTAGTTAAGGTTTTTTGGTTGCGATGTACAGCAAGAAAGAAACTGGGAATTTATGATGTACATACCATGTTACATCGGTAATGGTATGATGGCTAAATAGTAAGCCATCAAATGTTTGACTGAACAACGTACAATAATCCGACATGTCTCCAGATTAATGTAGGTACCATCTTATTTTCTAACAGGCAATTTGATTCGTTCTTTGATACCCACACCGTGATTGGTGTGACACGCGCACATGCATAACTCCCTCACTCATCGATCACATAGCCCTTCCAACCCCCAAGAGGAATTTTTGCTCAAAATACTCAAGTTAAGAGACCTTTTCGCATTTTATGTGAGTCGTAAGTTTACCCTATTTACACAACACTTCTTCATCGAAAATAGAAAGAAAGAGAAAAAACCGTTCTGACACGTTGAAAGTTTAATTTAATTTACTCCGATATGAAAAACAAAAGTGTCAAGTTACCATTTATAACTAAAAATAGCAAACATCTTGTGCGAACGATTTGCTCTCAAATGAAAAAAAAAGTGTCAAATTACCGTTTGTAACTAAAAGTAGCAAGCATCTCGTGGGAACGATTTGCTCCCATATGAAAAACAAAGTGTCAAGTTACCATTTGTAACTAAAAATAGCAAGCATCTCGTGGGAACAAGTAGTGACGATGTATCAGCTCTAATTGAATTTACTCCCTTGTGAAAAACAAAAGTGTCAAATTACCCTTAACTTTGTAACTAAAAAATAAAAATATCTCTCTATATTTGCATGCAACAAGAACAAAATAATCGTTTCCTGTACCTATTGTAAACGTTCGAACTCTTTCAAAATTAAATCAAAATAGTCCTGTCTCCTCTAAAACATTTCCTAAGAACTAGAAGCAACGATGCGTGACGTCTAATTGAATTTACTCCTTGTGAAAAACAAAAATATCAAGTTACCTTTGTAACTAAAAAGAAAAAAAACATCTCACTCATTTGCATACAACTAGCTCAAGCACTGTTTCAATCCTCAAGGCACATAAAATCCTCAGCCTAACCCACAGAAAATGCCGAAGTAAACCCAATAAATGAATACTTTCTCCTCTTTTATAGAAGAATAAATATGGCCGTTCTGAACTGTATCGGGATCAAATCTTCTCATAAATCATTTACCTTTAAAACAAGAAATTTGATTGGCTGTTTATAGTAGATCCGATCTGATTGGTGTGACATACATACATCTCTCACTCACTGACTCACTCACTGACTCGCTGATCCATTGACCCGTCCATAACATACATGACGCGCTGACTAAGAGGTATTTTTTTTAACAAAAAATAACTCAAAAATCATATTTAAAGGTTCCAGCGAATTCTTATTTTTTAGAAATTCACGAAATTTGAAAGCGCGGTCGAAGTGCGGTTTTTCGTGTAATAAAATGACCGAAATAAGGTGCGAGGACGAAGCACTGCTAAGGTCTTAAAATAAATTCAATTGACTCCAAACTTCACACAAATGTGGAACAACCATTCTAATTTATTTTTTGTTTTAAACTAATCTCAGATATGTTTATCTAGTGGTTTTCCGAACCATTTTAAAAACACCTCTCAAGCGTGTTAAAAATGGCGGCACAATGTAGGTCATGTTTAACAGCATAAAAGTGCATCTGGTACCTCACTTTTCGATTATTTTACTTTACAGCCTTAAAATATCATTATTAAACATATCCCATGCCAATTTTCATGCTCGAACTCGCAGTATTTCCCTTTGAGAAAAACAAAAATCTATGTCAATGTGTTGGGCGCAAGTGACACAATGTTCATACACGAACAAGAGACAAATCAATTTCAATGGCGAAAATAAAAGGTTGTCATTAATTAAAAATCCCGTCAATCACTGCTATCATAGAAACGTACTTTCCACTACATAAAAACTGTTTTTAGACGTTTTAGAAACGCTTTAACTTTGTTTAATTTCGTGTTTGCCATCATATCTAGTTTGTCATCGCGTGTGTTCCCGTAAACAACACCGTGAATGGTTATCACTACAAACGCAAGAGATTTAACTTCCTGGAAACTTAATGTTTTCTATTTACCACAGCGCTTTGAGTTCATTAAGACACAATAATGAGTCAACTTGGAATGCTGTCAAGTTAGCATTAAGGACGTTAAAAGCTAAGACTTAAAATTAATCGAGTTGAAATGTCTTGAAGCAAATTAGAATGGTGCCCTTACTGATTCTAATTTGGCAATCAGCCGATCTCGGTTCAAGCTCAAGAATTCGAGAGGTTAATCCGGCAATGAATTACCGGTAAAACAACAAAATCAAACCGAGGTCATCAAAAGCGTAAGTTAAAAGTTTGAAATAAATTGCGCCTATGTAAATTGGAAACAAGTGAAAACTGTGAAACGGTCAGACCCAAACAAATAAACAAAATGTTTTAAAATGTGACTAATTTCATCCGAAAATGTTACAGGAAACATACCTAAAAGCCATTGATTCCCCTCAATACCACTCCACATTGTATTAAAGAGCCTAAGCTTTCTGCTGTAAGAAACGAGATACATGAGTCTGTTTTTAAAATATCGGCAACCGTCCTGCGTCGCTGATATTCGAGACTCGGTAAAAGTGTAACACAACCGTATGACCAGCCCAGTCACGCTTTCACTACTCTTGCGCAAATGATCAACATTTCACGATTTACATAAACCGATTAAAAGTTTAAAGCAGTGACAGTAGATTTTTAAAGTTGCACTAGCCAGGAACAATTATTTCTTGTTCTTGAATGGCTTTTAGCTGTAGCTACAGGGGGGAGGGGATACTCCCGGAAATTTCAGATATCGGTGTGCCGTGTAGGACTACCTGGTCTCTCGTAACGCCAACATTGAAACAGCAGATGACTCCCGAAGTATCACTCGGTTCCGCTGAGTCAATTACCTGTTGGTGCGCGTATTGCATTGATCATGCTACCTCGTTCTCGGGGTTTACCCTTTTTCCTCCCCATTTTCAAAGGGCAAATTGTTGACCGTGGATAAGTAGAAAAACAGTTAAACCAGAAAAGCGTTTTGAACATATTTAGCGTTTACCAACACGCAATTGAACTGGTTATAATGCTAATCGTATCTGATAGAATCTCAAGTTTTCTTTCCATACACACGGGATTTACAGTGCATACTACTAGATGGGCGTGGCCGGGACAGTCAACTTGCTAGTGAACCACTGTGTGGAGGGATTGTAGATCGTGCCTACGCTTTACCCTACTAGCCCTCTGTGTTATTCTTATGAACTGACGATGTTGTTACAATGATATTATTTAGCTTTATGCTAATGATCAAAGGTTTCTTTTAGGCCCTTTGTAGGATCCGGTCACATGGTATGGAATAAATTACACTGGGACGCAAATGAAGCAGTGGGACTTTCAAAACAAAGGAAAGTCGGGCTGGACTGGCAGCATCGTTCTCTGAAGGACACTTCAGGTCATTTTCTAAAAAAATTACAAACACTGCGACCACAACATAGGTGCCATTATCAACGTTTGTTACCATGGAAGCATCTGATGTTTCCATGGATAGTGGCTATGCAGCAGGAGTGTATAATTGTCCTCAAAGCGGCTGCATTCGTGTCTTTCAGAGGCTGTCTACTTTAGAGAGGCACTTGTCTCTGGAGAACTGAAAGCGGTTTCCTAACGGTAAGTGCACTCGTCCCTGGAGCGCAATCGAGCGGTCCGGGCTTGAGCCCTGGCCAGGGACACTGTATTGTGTTCAAAGTGACTCTGCACCCAGGAGTCTAAATGGGTACCGGCGAATTGTTGGGGAAACCTAACAAATTGGAGGGAAGTGACTAGCATCCCGTCCAGAGGGGGTAGAAATACTCCTAGCAGCTTCATGCTACAGAAAGGGGGGGGGGGGGGATCGTAATATTTTTGTAGAGAAGGAGAGAGAGGAGGAGGAGGAAGATGCTTTGGAGGAAAAACCGTAATGGCCGAATTCGCTGCAGCGATCATTCTACCTTTATCAGCTCAAAGATAGATGCTCTAATGTAATAGGCCTCTTGCACTAAGAGGTCACGTGACCAATGCCTCCCTTAAACAGTGAGTTGCAATCTTGCTGATGCCAAAAATTGACAGAACACATAAAAATTATCTTACACCTGAAATTTGAGAGGAAACGCATTTAAGGGAGATATTTTATGGTACTTTGATTTTTCAACAAATTAGTATGATTTGTATTGGCCGCCATGTTGGAGGGCATACTCTTGCCCTCCAACATGGCGGCCAAAACTACTTTTTGTTTATATCTTGTTACATTTTTGATAGTTATGTTCAGATGTGCTATAAACGTTACCACGTCATCTTTTCAACATTTTCCTTGAAGTTTAAGTGCAAAATTTGTGTCAGAAAACGGTAATTCAGAATTTTAAAAATCAAGTTTTGGTCACGTGACCAGCTACGGACTTTCTCATTTTAAGCAAATGGTGCGGGTTTTAAAAACCAAATCACTATTATTTTGTTTAAGAGATGACCCACTAATAGTGTTTCGAAGCCAAAATCATGTAACTTTCATTTTCATAAAAACGATGACACATGATCTCTTAGTGCAAGTGGCCTATTGGTTTCTGACACTGCCCGCAGATGCAGCGCAGCCTCGCCTTCAGAAACTCATCACTCTGTAACATGTGAAAACATGTAATAGATCTCGCGGACTGCGAATTTTTTTGAAAAATAGTTGTCCATAAAGAAGCAGCTGACTTATTTATGATCCACTTATACTGCATTTTATTTAAAAAATATAATAGAATGAACTAATCCTCTTCCACACATCCCTTACCCACTCCTCAAAGACAAAAAAAATCGGCGGTGGGGTTGCGTGACATTTTTCTCGGTGCTCAAATGTCAACTTCACAAAAACACTTTTCATGAAAATATGTATCTAGAAATTACTCCCAGTAAATGGCTCAGGAATTGCTCCCTTATATTGTGGCCGTTTACCAGTAAGGTATATGGACGGCATTTGGTATGTCTCTTGTTATTCTAAGGCCAGTAGTTATAGTGCGTAATGAATCATTATGAATATTGTGAAGTTGTTTGCGGTCGAACAATTTTGCCATATCATGTTTTCCATACACAATTATTTTTCGAGGAGGTTGTTGTAGGAAAGGCTTATCTACAGTCTAACACCACTCTTTTGAGCATCAGCTACAGTTAAGGTAGAAGTATATTGTCATTGTACATCGTCAAGCATTCCACCATAGCCACATACCGACTAACACGACGAACCGTATACGATAGGCATAAAACGATGAACAGTTCACACGACTTCTTGTTCGCAATTAACTTCAGGTAGTTCAAACCTCTTTTGTGAACTGCTTTAGACTTACACGGTCTTTCGTTTATTCCTTAATTGTATAAATAGATAAAATGCAGGGTGTTAAGAAGGCTGAGATAAAGGGAATTTGCGTTTGAAATGTTTGGCGCTAACTTGTCGATTGATTTGCATAAGCGCTCGCGAATTTCAGTTGATGATACTGCCTCAGTAGAGGAATTTGGAGCTTGAAATTTGACTTTCAGTTGATCACACTGGTAACTACAGTCAAAAGGATCTTTCCCAAGGCCTAATTTTTATAATCAAACTGATTAATTTAGATTGTTAACTCATTTCGCGAATATATCATGTGTCATTTGAGCTGAGTATGTTACATAGATTTTCGAATTTCTCAGAGGGAAATAATGGGAGTTCGAGCATGAAACTTGGCATGGTATATGTTTAATAATGATATTTTAAGGCTGTAAAGTAAAATAATCGAAAAGCGAGGTACCAGATGTACTTTTTTGCTGTTAAACATGACCTATATTTTGCCGCCATTTTTAACACGCTTGAGAGGTGTTTTTAAAATGGTTCGGAAAACCACTAGATAAACATATCTGAGATTAGTTTAAAACGAAAAATATATTAGAATGGTTGTTCCACATTTGTGTGAAGTTTGAAGTCAATTGAATTTATTTTAAGACCTTAGCAGCGCTTCGTCCTCGCACCTTATGTCGGTCATTTTATTACACGAAAAACCGCACTTCGACCGCGCTTTTAAATTTTCGCGAATTTCTAAAAAATAAAAATTCGCTGGAACCTTTAAATATGATTTTTAGAATTAGGTCACCTAAAAGTATCTTTGGGCAAAATATGAGCGATTTGCCAAATGGGTCGTTGACTGGCGTTTCTCGATCCTAAGAGTCAGCCACTCTTAAAAACTGGAAGTACGGCTGCTTGAACTTCTCACAAGATTTTAATACCCAATATTGTAAAGCTAACAATGCAGCAACACTGCAGCGAAACTTTGCGCCATCTGAATTGTGGCGGCGGCCCGAACTCTGTTGTTAACAACATTCATATTAGAAAGATGTGACTCTTGAAATTTTCAGATATACCTGGCTTGAGCATGGCTTCAGTTTTATCAGTTTTAAATCCAAAAACATATCGTTCCCATCTTCCATGCTGCGTCTAGACCACGCTGGAATTGCTTTTTTTGCTGATCAATCTAGCAGCTTCTTTTGTCAAAGTCACTAACCTTCAAAAGGCCGTTTTACGTTAGAAAGGTCTTAATACATGGAAGAAAGTATCGATCAAAAGAGTTTAAAGTGTCATGTTATAAGCAAACACAGACTGTTCTTGGCGTTTGAGTGAGAAAATGATAAGAGCGAATAAATTAACCCAACTAGAAGAGCCCTGAAATGTTGGCGAATTTGAGCGAAAAGGCGAATTTGGTGAAAGTGGCAATTCTGAAGAATTTTCACCAAGGTTGTTGATGAAATGATAAGAGCGAATACATTAACCCGGCTAGCAGGGCCCTGAAATGTTGGTGAGTTTGGCAAAAATGGCGAATTTGGCAAAAATGGCGAATTTGGCAAAAATGGCGAATTTGGAGAAAGTGGCGATTTTGGTGTAAATTAGCCAAGGTTGCAATGCTGACAAAATTTTGTTGTCGACAATATTATGAGTGAATACACATGATTTGATTGGAAGGGTCATAGAAAGTTGATGAATTTATTTTAAAGGAACCAACAAAATTTACTGGCAAAAGCCACAAACTTCTTATTACGTGGAAAATATGATAAGTGGAAATGGGGTTCAACTAACAGTATCCCTGTTGAAAATCCTGACAGGATCTTTGAGGATCTTTATAGATCTTCAAGGACCTGCTAAAGATCCTTACAGATCTTTGAAAATCTTTCAAAGAAATTCAAAGATCTTTGTTGGAAAGATCTTTCAAGGATCTTTGCTAGGATCCTTTAAGATCCTTGAGGATTCTGTGAAGATCTTTCAAAGATCTTTGAGGAATCTTTTCAAGGATCAAGATTTCAAAGATCTTTGCTAAGATCCTTTAAGATCTTCAAGGATTTTGTCAAGATCTTGCAAGGATCCTTGGTAAGATCCCAAAAGGATCTTTGCTTGGATCCTTCAAGATCCTTAAGGATTCCATAAGGATCTTTGAAAGATCTTTGAGGAATCTTTTCAAGGATTTTGCAAAGATCTTTGCTAAGATCCTTCAGGATCTTCAAGGAGTTTATCAAGATCTTGCAAGGATCCTTGGTAAGATCCCAAAAGGATCTTTGCTAAGATCCTTCAAGATCCTTGAGGATTATATGAGTATCTTTCAAAGATCTTTGAGGAATCTTTGCCAGGATCTTGCAAAGATCTTTGCTAAGATCCTTCAAGATCTTCAAGGATTTTATGAAGATCCTATCTTTGCTAGGATCCTTCAAGATCCTTAAGGATTTTATGAGGATCTTTCAAAGATCTTTTAGGAATCTTTTCAAGGATCTTTCAAAGATCTTTGCCGAGACCCTTCAGGATCTTCAAGGATTTTATCAAGATCTTGCAAGGATCCTTGGTAAGATCCCAAAATGATCTTTGCTTGGATCCTTCAAGATCCTTAAGGATTCCATAAGGATCTTTGAAAGATCTTTGAGGGATCTTTTCAGGGATTTTGCAAAGATCTTTGCCAAGATCCTTCAGGATCTTCAAGAACTTTATCAAGATCTTACAAGGATCCTTGTAAGATCCTACAAGGATCTTTGCTAGGGTCCTTCAAGATCCTTGAGGATTACATGAGGATCTTTCAAAGATCTTTAAGGAATCTTCACAAGGATCTTGCAAAGATCTTTCCCTTACGAAAATAACCCTATTATGGCTATTTTAATGCTATCACATCTATTTTTTTCCTATTTTGTCCTTGCAAATCTCTATTTTATTACTAGTTTACCAGATGAAGAAAATAGGGCTTCTATTTTATTTGTGTTTTACATTTATTTTAAACCTATTTTTAAGCAAGATCGAACAAAGTGGGGTATTTTATTAGTATTTTCCCATAAAATTCTGCAAAATAGACTGTTTTATCCCTATTTTTCTTTGGGTGAAAAGGTAATGACTTGCTCCTTTTTGCAAAATAGACATAAAATAGACAATGAACATCCTATCTTATTTCAGTCAACTTTGACTAATGACAAATAGCTTTAAAATACACCATTTTAATCATCTTTATGGATGTTGGTTTAACCCCTGTCTTTTTCACTGCAATAATATGCATAAAGTACTCTATTTTAATCCTATTATATCCTAGCCTGAATTTCAGCCGTCTCCTCCTCTCGCTAAGTCTCGGGAGAGAGACGTCTGAAGGCACTGGGCGATAATGCTGTCCGGTGACATCACTACCCGAAAACCTGGTAGTGGTTCTGATTGGTTGCCGTGTTAATTTATTTGCCCGACGCGAATAATTTGAATAATTTTATTGCCAAACTTTGCGCGTTCACTGAAGATGGCAGAAGAAAGTCGCGAGCTAAAGCCACAAGAGTTAAAGCCGTTTCTGGTGTATGCTCGACATTTGGAGTTCAACACCTCTATCCGCAACAGGAAAAGGCAGTTGCAGAATTTCTTAGCGGAAGCGATGTATTCGTAAACTTGCCTACGGGATATGGGAAATCCTTAATACTTCATAGTCATCATATGGCTCCATACTGGTCAGTAGCGATTGAACTTTCAAAGCCGCACAGCCATTTTCCAAACGAAAGTTAGTCGTATGCAAAATTTACCTGAAAAAAAGTCTGAAAACTTGCAGCAGTTCACTGGTAAAAATTATCATTTTACTTTCGATATGTACGGCTAGCACACTAAATACATTGACATTAAACACTCCTTGAAATCCATAAATGAAGACGTTTGTTGGGTTTTTCAACGGCCATTCTCATGCATGAATGACTCCGAGAGCAAGCAAATCTGCACGTGAGCAAACAAATTATTCTGCACGTATTTTCTTGGGGCTACGGGCTGAACAGATACTTAAACCTATAAAACTGATAACCTATTACCACAAAATTATAAGTTTCATTAGACGTTTTGTTCAGTCCGTAGCCCCACGAATAGGTAAAGAAATAATTTAGTTCGCCGCGTTGTAGATTTGCTTGCTCTCCGACTCGGGGTCATTCATGCATGCGAATGGCCGTTGAGAAACCCAATTACAATCCGCCCGTCTTCAGTGACAAATTTCAAGGAATATTTAATTCCAGTGTATTTAGTGAGCTAACCGAGCATACTGAAAGTAAAATGATAATTTTTACGAGTGGACCGCTGCAAAGTTTAAGACTTTTTTGTAACTTTTGCATACGGTCGATAAGGAGGCGGAGATGATTGACGTCACCAAAACTTAACGGTTTTGTCTAGACTTGTTTTTGCGCTGAATGTCGTATGTGAAATTTCATAAATTACCACATTTCATTCGTGACGTCACCGAACAGCATTATCGCCCAGTGCTTTCAGACGTCTCTCTCCCGAGACTTTTAGCGAGAGGAGGAGACGGCTGAAATTCAGGCTAATTATATCCCAGCACCCAAACAGTATTTAGAAATGGCAAAGTACATGTGTATTTGTGATGAAACATCACTGTATTTTATTTTGTATTATTCATCAATTCAAGATTCACTGAATTGTTACAGTGCAAATCATGATTTTTAGGCTGTAAGAACTTCAACAATGAATCTGTAGGTTCTCAATTCCATCACAATCAAACAACAGAACATGGGGTTTTATAATGGAAATCTGGCATTAGAGAAGCTTGATTCAACTATTTATGTTGACATTAACTTTTCCTTTAGAAACGTGCATTACAAAACGGTTAGTGTACCTTAAGAAACACACAGGTTGAATGAGAAAGGGATGACAATTACTTGCCACATGAGACTTCTTCATGAACAGTACCATGCACTCCATGCTTCTCACAAGTAGATTAGTTTTAACTCTGTAAGAGTAATTTCTTGGGATAGTTATACTCTTCTTCAAATGATGTCTGGACACTTTCCAGCCTGTGTCAGGCCTTTAAATTCAGCAAAAAGCCGAGTTTTCGGTGGACCGCATGAACAGCCATCTTGGATTTTAATGTTGATAAGACCCTGGGGACAAGTTTGCTATAACCCATGATGCAATGTTCTGAGAAAGGCGCTCGTTTTAACGGTCACTGAACAAAATTTGAAGGACAGTTTGAAGATGTTTGAAAGCCACAAAATCTGGATCTGTCAGCTCTACCAGAGATAGTAAGTATAAAGAATCATAAGGCTTCTGGATTGAGACTTAAGATGGTGTTTTGATGATCTGTACTCCAATGATATTTACAATGTATCACTAAACTCAATCTTCGCCATTTCAGATCTACTTTGTCTCTCTCGGGTCTTTCTTCTTGTCTATTTCAGTTTTTCTGTATTGCAATCGTAACTTAAACCAAAAACAGTTTAAAGCATGCCATAGAAGTCGATCTGAACGCGTTTTTAACTCGGAAAATATTTATTATTTTCCAAGTTGTAGTGGTGGGTCCGATTTCACTCCTTCACTTCCCATTAGACATTTGGGATAAAAAAGGAAAAAGACATGCTTTGTAATTAGTTAAAGCGTGATTTAATAAGTCTTGTCTTGTCTTGCCGAACATGATCGAAATGCCAAAACGTCGGGAAGGTTCCGTTACACCTCGTGCGCGGGTAAATATGGAGGATGATGGTCTGGAAGCAGTTCTCACTTTCCAAACTTTGATGATAGCAACGCTTGGCAAATGGGCCACAACTCACAACAGGGTTTTATTCTTGGGCAAGAACTGCTCTTGGACTTTGCTGCCTGGATCGACCTGACTTCAAATGCCGATAACTTGCCGCTTATATCAGTTGCGTTGGAAGTTACAGAACATGTTTTGCTTCTTTAAAACGTGCTGGTGACTTACGGGTTTATCAAGGTTTTATGATGCCTATCAACCACCAGGCAGGCTACAAGGTACTTAAAAACAATGCTTTAAAAGATATTAGTCGAAAGACCTGTACTGCATCACTTCTCTTTGCTTTGACGCTCGATCAAAATTCACTTGTTGTCTCATGTCACAATAACCTGTACAAAAAATCTCTCCAGATTCCCTCTATGTACGTAATTTTTTTTAAAAAATAAATATCTTGATTTTTGAAAAAAAAAAGGGAACAGAACGAAAAAAAAAGAGCGACCTCATATCAAGCCGGTGTCACGGCAAAACAAATTCAAATCTGGCTCGTTCAGCGCCTCATCCGCTAGTGCTAACAAAGCAGTAGTAAGAGATTAAGGCATTATAGTGACTTCATCGCTTAGCGAAACAAAAGGTTTCTTTTGTTTTTCATTCAACAAAAGGTCCCTAGAGGATGCCCTCGGAAAAATGTGTTTCTTTCCATATGCAGGGCTGTCACTAAGGCCTGGGGGCCGGGGATTTTCCCCGGCTACTACAAGTCTGAGCCCCGGCAACTTTGATACAAAACGAAAATATTCGAAAGAGAAAAATGCATCAAATTACAAAATTATGAATTAAATAACAAACCAATACTCATCATGTAAGATACTGTATGGTAAACAGCTTGCATAGCAGTTTATGTCACAAAAATTGTTTTTCATATATGTAGTTAACTTTTTTCTGCTTAGCTTTGGCCAAGTTTTCTTTTTGTGACTTATGTCGATCTAACTTGTTCGTTGTATACTTTGTTTTTAAGAATAATTTTCGAATGTAAATAAAAATGAACAGCTCGAGCAGACCAGAAATTCTCCACACTGTGCAAGCAGTAGTCAATTTTTTCTTTTTATTTTTATAGTGTCCCCAATTAGTTTTTTGGCTTAACACTGCTGGCACTAAGTGAGTGTTAAATAAGGTCATTTATATATACAGTCATTGTTTATTTAGGCATGTAGAGTCACGTCGGTATGAGGTTAACATTGCGCATATTTGTGCAATGTCCATGATAAGCCTAACAACGACGCACACAGAAGGAAAGAAGAATTGTTTGTTCAACGCGTTCTGTGTATATCTTCTTGGAAAAAAAGATACCGTTTTCGCCAAATATAATTTTCTACTACATAACGGTTCCACATCTGAATAAAAGAAATATAGCTGAGCTCCAGGCCATCAAAATTTAGCCGGAGAATTCCGCGTAGTAGGCGGAGAATTCTCCGATCTCCGATGCCTAATGAACACCCTGAATTTGACACCCTTGTTTTTCACAAGGGAGTAAATTCAATTACAGGTGATGAATCGTGAGCACTTGTATCTCCATGTTTGCTATTTTTAGTTAGAAATGGTAACTTGACCCTTCTGTTTTTCACAAAGGAGTAAATTCAATAAGAGCTGACAAATCGTCACCACTTGTTCCCATGAAATGTTTGAACAAACAAAACAAGATACTGCTATTTTTGGTTACAAATGGTAACTTAACACTTTTGTTTTTCACATGGGAGTAAATTCAATTAGAGCTAACAAGTTATGGCCTCTTGTTCCCAGGATATTAAAACATAGGCACACAAGGCGTGCAAGTGTTATTTTTTTGTGAACTGAAAGGTTTCAGAGATAGCAGAATTCTGAATCGATGACATGTAAAATGTTTTACTAAACAAACTACAATAACCTGACACGTCTCCAAATTACTATAGATATCATCTTATTTTCTAACAGGCAATTTGATTCGTTCTTTGTTACAACCCACACTGTGATTTGTGGGACATGCGCATATGCATAACTCCCCATCACTCACCGATCTCATAGCCCTTTCAACCCCAAAGGGAATTTTTGCTCAAAAATACTCAAGCCGTTAAGAGAACTTTTCGCATTTTATACGAGTCGTAAGTTTACCCTTTTTACAAAAGAACACTACTTCACAGAAAATAGAGAGAAAGAGAAAAAAAACTTTCTGATACATTGAAAGTCTGATTTTGCACTTTAAGTTGACGCCACGCAGTCTTAAAAAGTATCGAACTGAAATGAATGTCATCAAATTAAGCTATAAACTGCTACTGCAGAGACGTAAAAACAGTTTAGAAATGAACGCTTCTTTTTTGTTTAATATCCTGGAAACAAAAGCCAACAATTTGTAAGCTCCCATTGAATTTATTCCCATAGCAAAAATAGAAGTGTCAAGTTACCATTTATAACTAAAATAATAGCAAACATCTCGTGCGAACTATTTTAATTCTACGACACGAAAAACAAAAGTGTCAAGTTACCATTTGTAACTAAAAATAGCAAGCATCTCGTGGGAACAGGTGCTGACGATTGGATAGCTCTAATTGAATTTATTCCCTTGTGAAAAACAAAAGTGTCAAATTACTGTTTGTAACTAAAAAATAAAAATATCTGTCTATATTTGCATGCAACAAGAACAAAACAATCGTTACTTGTACCTATTGTAAACGTTCGAACTCTTTCGAATCAAAATAGTCTTGTCTCCCCTAAAACATTTCCTAAGAACTAGAAGCAACGATGCGTGACGTCTAATTGAATTTACTCCTTGTGAAAAACAAAAAGATCAAGTTACCTTTGTAACTTAAAATAACATCTCGTTCATTTGCATACAACTAGCTCACGTACTGTTTCAAACCTCAAGGCTCATCTCGTCCATAACTAAAATCCTCAACCTAACCCACCGAATTTGCCGAATGAAAAAACCCAATATATGAATACTTCCTCCTCTTTTATAGAAGAATAAATATGGCCGTTCTGAACTGTATCGGGATCAAATCTTCTCATATACCATTTACCTTTAAAACAAGAAATTTGATTGGCTGTTTATAGTAGACCCGATCTGATTGGTGTGACATACATACATCACTCACTCACTCACTCACTCACTCACTCACTCACTCACTCACTCACTCACTCACTCACTCACTCACTCACTCACTCACTCACTCACTCACTCACTCACTCACTCACTCACTCACTCACTCACTCACTCACTCACTCACTCACTCACTCACTCACTCACTCACTCACTCACTCACTCACTCACTCACTCACTCACTCACTCACTCACTCACTCACTCACTCACTCACTCACTCACTCACTCACTCACTCACTCACTCACTCACTCACTCACTCACTCACTCACTCACTCACTCACTCACTCACTCACTCACTCACTCACTCACTCACTCACTCACTCACTCACTCACTCACTCACTCACTCACTCACTCACTCACTCACTCACTCACTCACTCACTCACTCACTCACTCACTCACTCACTCACTCACTCACTCACTCACTCACTCACTCA
>JAHPZR010023457.1:42500-55000 GCA_019787425.1 Platygyra sinensis
AAATCACGCGCTCAAAAAGTGCAGTAATCATGGCGCGTTGCAGCCCAAATGTACAAACTTCCAGGGTCTTGTTTTCATTCCTAAAACGGACAAATTACTTCTTTGGCACTTAAAATGGAAAGGAAAAACATAAATAGATGTTTAGGTGGCCTCAGAATGGAAGATCAGGGTAAACGGAGCCTTCAAACCTTTCTGGTGAATAATTTTTCCTTCCTTCAGCTGCGGCGAAAACAAGACGATCGGTGCGCTTTCAAGTGAATTTTGAATACAGATCGCGGATTTAAAGCAGCTGCCTGGACTTTAGAAAACAAAAATGGTAATGCACAGTATTAGTTCGAAGTTGAATTCAGCTTTTAGCATGACAGGCGAAGCCACGACCGACAAAATAGCTGCAAAACTTGTGGGGAAAAACTCTCACTTTCGCTTTTGCGTGAATAATTAAATTCGAACACTCGGTCATGCAGGAAATCACGTCTGTGAAATTTTGAACATTTTTGTGCTTTTAGATAAGTTTTTTGCCTCATCTTGAATGAAAATGTATTGTTATTGAACTTCCTGTTACGTTTCTTTCAATTGCTTGCCTTTATTTCGGAATTTTAGGTTTTAAAAGTGAGCAGTATTTTGGCACGCTGGATTTCTGCATAGTTAATTTACGGCGACCCCGTAGTGTATTCGCCTCCCTCAAAAATATTTTTTTGAGTCTTGTTCAGCTTCTACAGAACTCCTAAGGAAAGAACTAAGTTGGTACAAAATTTGCACAGTTGAAAAACAATTTATCTCAGAATAATTGCCATAATAAATAAATGTTTTTGTCGTCTTTTTGATGTACAACTTTCATCTTTCTCTCGCCGCGCTGAATTATTTCGTGGGGCGGCAAAAAGATTTTCAGATTTCTTCTTTTTGAATTGGTTTTACGTGTGTTTTCGCCTTTATTTTCTGGTGTTTTCTTAAATGTTATCCATTATTGTAAGAGAATGAGAATTCTGTGGTATTCGGTTTCGTTTTGTCCTCTGAAGTTAAAAAAATTAACTCGTTTTTGCGTATTCAATTTTCTCGCCGTTTGTCACGCAGCAAAAAAAAAAAAAGGAATTTCTTGTTTCTTACAAGTTATGTGCATCAAGTTGAGTTGTTTTTGTTGATATTTCTTAATATTTTGGCCGTTCATTTATTGAACTTTAAATAAACGAAGTCGTGAAACCTGATCTTGTGTCTGTGGTTACTGCGCATATGCTTTATTTTTGTCCTTTCGCTTGCTCTGAAATATTTCAAACAACTGCCAGGAAATCTGGGGTGGGTCGCGGACAGTTTGATTCAGGAGTCAATGGGTTAAAGCTTAGCAAACACAAAATACTTTGAAAACAGCACACGAAATTTTTAACCGAGCTAGGGATGATTCCAAAAGATACGCTGTCACAAACGCATTCTTTGCACTAAAAGGGAGAACTGATATTCCTGAAATATAACCGCTAAGACAAGAGTGTGGTATCGCACGCATCAATCTGAACTCGAGAACAGACTGTATCATGATGACAATGCTATAACGCATGCGTCTTACAAGTTGTATTCTACCACAAGGAAAAGCACTTAACGTTCGTGTGTAATTGTGTATGAAATGTATCGTTTACCTTACATATAGTTAACACTAAAGCTAATCAATCTGCGCAAGCGCTTTGAGCAAATTGGTTTTGTTCTTAAGAGAATAGTACCACTAGGATAAGAAGAGAATATTGGAACCATATATAGTTCTGTGATGTTATTCAAGAAGTAAGGTAAGTGTAGTATGTTTTACGCAGCAATCAAAGGTACCTACCCCACCCCCTCAGAACAAGGCTAATTAATTAATTGGAATTAATTAATTAAACAAACATTAAAGTTTACACCTTATGGGGTTAGTGTGTTAGTGCGTTACTGCCTTAGCGAACAGCAACCCCCTAAACCATCCCAATAGTGCACTCTGCACTAAAAAGGAAGCAAACTTCAGGGAAAAAACATGTAGAACATTGTTTGACACACAGAAACAAAACTGCACGCGAAATTTGGAGCGTTTTTGACAAAGTTCACTTTTGAATAAAAAACCTAACGCCCTTTTTCCACCGAACCCTTTAATTGAAGGGTTCGGTGGAAAAAGGGCATTAGGTATTTCTCTTGCTGTTTATTTCCCTTGTTTTGTAAGCGTGTTGCCCAAGCATAATACATTGTTATAAAGCTTGTTGCCCGTGTGTAACTGAAGGCTAAATATATCCCCAAGGTTGTTCTAAAGACTGTTTCTTGAGTGGCGCAAAAAGCGATATATCATTTCCTCGTTTTGACCTGGTCTCGGGATAAAACAAAAGCCTATATTGTCCCAACCCCTAAATTTCTACAATTTACGTCCTCCCCTGTCTTCCCCAACCTCTTGGATTGACCACAGCAAATTGCAGCCTGGGCTCCTAAAAAAAGCTGGAGCTCCTAACTTCTGAAGTTAAAGTTCTGGGACAACATGTAAAACTGCCATATATTCACATTGGAAATTCACAAAATTCAACTATGATTCATGTTGTATGCATTTTATGCATATCATATACATGTAAGAACTGCAATCCCTGTAACCTATGCTGTAGTGCAAAACACAAGTAACCAAACACTGTCATCTTACCACTTGTCTTTACTTGCGTATCTAGTTCAGCAGCAAATTCATCATTTGCTGGCTCGCCAAGTATGTCTTTTAAAACATTGAGCTCCACTCCATCACAGCCTGAAAGTAAATAAAATGTTTGCATGCATTTGTCAAAACTTGTAGGATTGTTAGAGTGAAAATCTCTCTTATTCTAGTTAGGATTAAGATATGAGCATTTACAGTGTGTTTACTGAAACCAGGGCCACAAAGACATTGAAAACCAATCAGATGACAGACCTGAAACAACAGATTTCAACATTTTCAAATCTAGCCAATCAAAAGTCCTATTTTCAAACCCAGCCAATCAAATGTTCGCTACAAAACAATAAATAGTGTCTTAGTGTTAGAAACTAAATTTTGACAGCAATCACCATTCAGGAGAGTTACTCACTCAGTGTAAAAATTACTGGTAATTTAATTAATAATTAAAAGTCGCAGCCATAGGCGAGGCGGTTTCTTGCTCCGCCTTCGGTTTATTTTTTTTTTTAGTTTTGTCGGTGAGCACACCCAAACTCCGACTCACTCGGCCAATTGTTGTCACCGGATGATGTCATCATCAGCCAATTACAGGCCAATTCTCAGCTCTTTTCGTCATATCCCCCCTCAGGAGCATTTTGTCAAGTTAGAAAATTAACTATTCAGACAGAACATGGCCGTTTGTGAGAAATGTTTATTTGATCAAAATTGGGCCAAACTCCATTGGAGATGCACATCAGGACATTTGCAAGGATAAAGGATGTAACTTAGGACCAGTTGCTGGGTACTAAGGCTGAAATTATCCAGAGTTAAGCTGTATTTTCGTTTTGCGTGCGAAACAGAAGATTTTGTAATCTGGAATTTTTGTTTCTGTTCACTTTCGAAGGGGATATTCAATGCGCTATAAAGGTATTACGTCTGGCCATGGAACACGCTGACGGTGATAAATGTAAGATCGTGTTTACTTCTCTAGAAGCAATGATGGAATTTTCTGGGGAAAAAAAGTTCAAACTTAGCCTTAACGCTCGTGAAAAACTCTTTCAACATATGTAAATTGATAGTCATTTGAAAGGTCAAGGTATTTTTTCCCCTTAGACATAAACAAAATTCTCCGATTACAAGTAACGCTAGACCCGTGCCATGCAAAAATGTTTCCATATCTCAAACCGCCCTCTCCCTATTCACGTACACTCGTATGAAATTTTTAAGTTTGTTGACACAGAGACTTAGTTTCTGCTCAACAAATGTTGTCATAGTGCAAGTCTCTTCAATTTTAAAGGAAAAAAAAAATTCATTGTGACGAGGTGGATTTGAACCCGGCGTGCTAGCACGGCAGTCTTCCACCCTAACCACTAGACCACCGAGGAAACGCTGCCAAAAATTGGTTTGATTTAACCCATTGACGCCTGAATGAAATTGCCCGCGATCCACCCCTGATTGCCTGGCGTTTTTTGGAATATTTCAGAGCGAACAAAAGCACAAAAATAAACTATATGCGCAGTAAACATAGACACAAGATCAAGTTTCAAGATATTGTTTATTTAAAGTCGAATAAATGAAGGGCCAAAATATTTAAAGAGATTTAGCAAAAAGACCTCAACTTGTTGAGTAAAACTGACAAGAAAGCAAGAAATTATTTCATTTCTTTACCGTCCAACAAAAGCCGAGAAAATTGAATATGAAAAAAGAATTAAGACGAAATCGATAGAAAATCAAGCAATTTCAGGTTTTAGTGGACAAAAATCAGTACCAGAATAATTTTAAGTATTTTACAGTCATTTTTACATTTTCTTAAAGCTAAATACATAAGTAATTGCCTGCAGTAACACTGAAAACGAAAACAATTTCCCATGGGTGGTCTTCCCATGGAAACGAGAGAAAATAAGTTTCAAAGTTCAGAGAAAATGTGCAAACACAGGAAAAATTTCATCATCAGTTTCATTCCACCAGTACTTTCAGGTGTTTCATACGAAGTGCAACATTCGTTTTCGACGCTTGGTGTTGCTGGGAATGATTTCTTTTGAGAAGATATTTAAAACAGTCACACAGAAGTTTGCAATACGATGTAAATAATCTTGGTACTAGATTTTTGTCCACTTGTTACTCGAACTTCTGATGGATTCCGTCTTAACTTTTGACTTTAGAGGGGTGTTACTAAACAGAGTAACGAAGTAACGAGTAACGAAGTAATGGAAAACCGAGTAACGAGAAAAAATTTCGAACCGTAAAAAATTCTTACATCTTTTTTAAAAAATCTAGAATCGATTAAAATCGTTTTTTAGTACTGATATAGAAATAGGAACTACAAAACCAATTCACAAAGCAAGCCGCTTGACAACCCATAAGCTCAAAACATTGTGTCTAGTACCCGGTAGCGAGAAGTCACGGAAAACCTCGTCTAATCCTTCTTAAAACTGTGGGTCTTTGCTTAGAAATGTCAAGCGGTTTCAATTATAATTTTGGCTTTGTGGTTCATTGAATATTCGAGCTTGATACTCAAAGAATAATTTCTACAAAAATTGAAGTTGGAACCCTGAATTGAAGTTGGTGAGTATTCGATAATATTGGTTCAGAAATGCGAAGCGATTCTATTAAATTATATATATGAAAGTAATGTAACACGAGCGTGGGACCTAGAAAAAATCTGAGTCCTGATAGGATTTTCCCGACTCAGATTTTTTCTAGGTCCCACGCTCGTGTTACATTAATTTCATATATATATTTACCGAGCTGCAATTTCACCATCATTCATTTATCTCTATTAAATTACGTTTTGGTTTTGCACAAATTGTACGAACCTCATGTCACTCAGCAGTCAGAAGTTCTTCCCACTTTCCACCAAAATTTCCTCTTGAACCTGCTGAGATGTCGGTGTAGAAATACCAAGCGTTTTCGGGCCTCAAAAATTGCCTCGGCAAACTAGTGCAATTGTACAAATAGCTATAATAAAACGCTTCAGCGTTGGGGTGATGAAAGTCTGGTGTAACACTTCAGTTGCATGACAAAGGGTTTTCGCGCCCAAAGAAGTTTCACTGTGAGCTAAACAGCTTCAATGATGGGCTTTCTGTATTTTGCGAAACGAAATGAAACGAAACGAAATGATTTTAATATGTATTGACCATTCATGAATTTTTAATCTTTGTATCTAGTTTTTTGAACAACCATGCCCGCGAGTCAAGGTTTTTACAGTATGAAGAAGCTATAAAGAGAATTCGTCCATAACAAATGCAAAACGTCATTTATAATCTTCGCCTTTCTGAGCAAATATCGCATAGTCTCACGGTGCTCCAGCTTTAATCAGTTTCTAGAAATTATTGTACGAGAGTTGATCAATACGCTGAGTCAGTGACGAAACTTCGAGATTTTCTAGTATGCCCAGGCACGACAATTTCCCCCACAACAAAGCCAAAATTACAAATGAAATTACATTTCTAAGTAAGATCTACAGTTTTATGAACGATTGGGTGAGTTTTTTCGTGGAAATTCTAGAACAATCCCAGACTGCCAGGAAAGCAGTATTAAAAGCACTTCCCGGCTGCCAGGTATTTAGACACAATGTAAAATGAAAACTTAGTTGCTGTAGTCTCAGAACAGCAGTGCAGGACATTCCGTCCTGAAATGTGAAATAAATTCCCATAATCATTATAAATGGGGGGTGACAACTCTAACAAACGCTGTTTGAACAATACTAGGTCTTAAATTAAGTCGTCCCGGAAATTTGATCATCCTCCCGAATTTTACATCAAATAAAATTGCCTTCGATGTCCTGATTTTTTTCTGCAATCTCCCGGAATTATCGCGCGTTTCCCGGAAAAATTTCCAAGTGTCCCGATTCCCGCAGAAATCTCCAAATTCCCGGAACAATTTTGGCTTTGTCCCGAAACAGCGTTTGTTAGAGTTGTCATCCCCCGTATCATAACCTTGGAAACAGCCGAAAAGACTTCTTTCTACTCGTGATTATCGTAAGTTGATGTCTGCTCTGAAGACGGAATTCAGTTATTTGACCTCAGCGACCGTCAGGTGATAGATTTCCCTCCACGACCTGACCTGACGAATATTGTTTTAATTTTAGGATTAATTCGAGCCACTGTAGTCTTGAGCATTGGCCTTAAATCTTAGAGTTTTAAACTTGGGCCGCTTTGCGTTAAGGCGAACGAAAGAAAAAATTTATACTATCGGCTCCTTTCTACAGCTTGGAATCAGGTGAACATGGAATGATATAGGTGGATGTTACATGAATCAAAAACAAAGTGAAACGCCTTTCCGTACCTTGGCAAACATGCTTCTGAGGCTTTTAATTTAATTTTTACTCTTTCAAACCATTTTACGCATTTTAAAATGATTTTGAAATTTTTCACCCTTTCAATCTTTTACCCGTTACTCGGTTTCTCGATACTTCGATACTTCCATTCGACCAAAAATTCCGGAAATTCCGGGTTTGGGAGCGAATGGAAAAGACATTTTCCGGAATTTCATTCCGAAATTTTAGGTGTATCTCGCGAGGTTGGCCTAAAATTCCGGAGAATCGGAATAACCGGAAAATTCCGTTCCATTCGACCATTCCTGCTCGGGCCTAGTTTCTCCGAGGCTGGAAATCGAATTCTACATGGCTAATCCTCAAGCTAATATTAGTGCTCTATCTGGCAAACAACTGAAATATCTTACTTCAACGTTATTGCAGTGGATTGGCCTCAACAAGCTTTAGTGAGTAGTGCCAAAATACATGTGAGCTACGTGAAATATGAGCATAACCGTTTGAGTGAGCAGCTCGCTCGTCAATCGAAAGTGGCTCTTGAACTCATCAGGAATAAAGAGGTACCGTAAATGTGGTCGTGGACTCCTTTTGAATTCTTACGATAAAAGGTATAATTGTCACCCTCGCCTAATACATCCTTTATTTTAACTTCACAGTCGTTGAGCAACCCCAAAGCAAGTAAACAAAGATGAAAGAGTCCTTCGTTGATCTCATATTTTCGCGCGAAACTTGGAACCCGATGGTCTGGGAATGGTTAATCGAACGAACCGGAAAATTACTGTTCCATTCGTCGCATGGAATACCCGGAATTTCAAACCGGAATATTTGGTCGAATGGAAAGCGCCCCGTTACTCGTTACTTTGTTACTCTGTCTAGTAACACCGGACTTTAGAGGACAAAACGAAACCAAATACAACAGAATTTCCTTTCTTGTACTATTTAGGTTGACATTTGAGAAAACAACAGAAAATAAAAGCGAAAAAACTCATAAAAAAATCAATCTGAAAACAAGAAATCGAATAATTTCTTCGCCCCACGAAGAAATTCGATCCATATATTTACGACCGAAGAGAGATGGAAGCTGTAGCTCAAAAAGACGAAGAAAACAAGCCAATTATTTAGAGATCAATCATATTTCAACTGTGTTAAATTAGTGCCCATCTATTTCTTTACTCATTTGTTTTGTAGTGGCTGAGTAAGACTCAAAAATATTTGAACAAAGCGATTAAAGAAAATAAACAAACCGCTTCGTGGTCGCCGTAAATTAAATATGCAGAAATCCAGCGTGGAAGTTGCTCTTCGCTTTTAAAACTTAAAATTCGCAGATACAGGGGACCAAATGAAAGAAATGTGAAAGGAAGTTCAATAACAATATATTTTCATTCAAGCTGAGGCGAAGGAACCTATTTAAAAGCTAAAAATTTTTCCCAAATTCGCAGACGTACTTTCCTGCATGAACACATGTTCATATTAATTTATTCACGCTAAAATGAGAGCTGGGGTTTTAGCGACAGCTTTTGCTGTCATTTTAGCGCCCGTTGCTTTACCAATCCTTCTGAAAGTTAAATTCAACTTCGAAGTAATAATGTTCATTACCATTTTTGTTTCTCATATCCGAAAAGCTGCTTTAAATTTGCAATCTGTCGTCAAAACTTACTTGAAAGTGCTCCGATCTTCATGTTTTCACGGCGATTGCAGGAAGAAAATCGTCTTCACCAGAAAGGTGTACTCCTTGATTTTCTGTTCTGAGGCCACCTAAAGATTGGTTTGTAATTTTTCTTTCTATTTTAAAACCCAAGGAAGTAATTTCTCCGTGTTAGGAATGAAAACAAGACCTTGGAAGTTTTAAGATTTGGCCCGCAACGCGCCATGATTACCTTCACTTTACGAGCGCACGAGTTTAAGAAAAACCGCATTTCTACGACCCCTAAAGTCCTCTAAAAATATGCTGAGAAAGTCCATTCTGATTGGTTTATTTGTCCTCCAGAACAATAGAACAATAGTAGAACAGAGGGTAGGAATAGAGGGTAGGAAAGTCAATTGTCTCCACGTGCATTTTTTTGGGCGGTTACGGGCAGCACAGGCGTCAATGGGTTAAGTACCATATCAGAAACCCGAACGCTATAAAGAAGCTAACCATTAACCCTAACCCTTATCAGTATTTTCAGTGCTTAGGCCTATAATCAGTATTTACTTTGTGTACGCATCACAAGGTATCCAAGGGCGGTTTGAGATATGGAAACAAGTCCTAACCATCTTTTAAATTGTTTCTGGGTAATGTTAGTCCAGTTCTGGACCCCCTCTCCTGTCACGCAACGCCGGAGAGAGAAATCACCCAGCGTTGCGTGACAGGAGAGGGGGTCCAGAACTGGACTAGCGTAATGTTTTCTCGCAAAACCTTGTTGCTTAAGGTGATTCCCGGGTAAAAGAGCCCGCCATAGATTTCCGATGAAACTTGGTATGGTGTCATTACAATAAAAAGAGATGTTAAAAACGTAATAAAAAGAGGGGGTCACCGTGCTTGTTTTCATGCCACGATGCTGACAAATATGGTTATTTCGGTGACTTTTGGTTATCTCAGTGCGCAAGAAATAAGTTCGATTATTTTTCAATGTGGCGTGTTATATCACACAGAGTTTGACTTTCTTTGATTGCTTATTCATCTACGTCCCAGAAAAAATGGCTTCAAATACCCTGCATTATTACATGTAACTGATATTTTTATCTTTTAAAGCAAACATAATTTGGACTTGCTCTATTGCGCCCGTTACGCCTCTATCTGTAGCATTTATTTCATTTGCCAAAAAAGTAGCCATAGATTTCTGCCAAATTTTTTCTCAGTTATTGCAGATATTGTTCTCATTGAATTTATAAAATAAAAAGTGAGGGTCACTGTGCTCGTTTAAGAGAAAAAGAGCTTTTATCTCACTATCGAGCTTAGTTCGAGGGAAATCTCTCATGTTTTGTACACGCGCGTGCTCATGTGCGCGCGCTGATGACGCAAAAATTGTGCGCAGTAGGAATGCGCAATGCAAAACCCGGGAATCACCTTAATATTACGTAATGTTTTTGTGAGCGCAAAAGAGTTAAAAAAGCGCGGTTTTAATTTTTTTAAAAAAATTCTTGTTATTGAAGCAATAGGCTTCCAAGAAACCTACATGTAGGGGAAACATAAAAGAACTGAGCAAATTGAATACAGATGAAGAGCAGTGAGTTTCCTTAATTACTTGCTACACCAATTCAGCAGCTCGTGAAGTGATAAATGACTGCTTGTTCTTGCCATTATTTTGACCTCTTTTCTTTCCTCTCGTCCATACATGGCGGTCACATTGAGTGATGTTTGCATCGATCATGAAAATGCTTTGAATGTCACAATAAATACAGCTAAGATTACTCTCAGTTTTTAAAATCAATTGTGAAGATTGCTAAAGTTGTTTGGGAATTGTTTAGTGTCTTGTTTGTGGGAAGATTTTCGTCATGTCCTAAGCAATGAGTTGAGCAAGTGGCTCAAATTTCATTCACGAACAAACACTAGTAAAGCCTTATTTGGTGATCAATTTTCTTTCTTTTCTGGGGATTAAAATGCAAATTATTGAACAAGCTCAATTGCAGCTTGGTTACCTTTGGAGGACTAATAAAATTTGCACTGACAGAGAGACAAGCAGCAAGTGGCCGCGCTGGAAAAATAATGACAGGCTTTTTCCAGAAATTGTTTATTTTATAATTATTGAAACTTTCACCGGTTTGTCCTGAATTTGATATTGAGTTCACAATCAATGTAACGTTTACGGCACAGTAGAAATGAATCATAGAATGCAAACTACATATTTGAATGTCTTAGAGTCCCAGATGTAAATAAATATTCTAACATGCGTCAGTGTTGGCAAGTTAAAGTATTAGCAGAATGTTTTGGCATCTTGTTCAATTTTCTGTATGGCAAAAGTGAAAGAAACAACAAACAACTTGACATCTGCTGAGCAAACCAATGAAATACTGGAAACAGAAACATTTTGTGACAAAAGAGACCTTCCACCCTAAAAAGTCTAGCCAAAGTTAGCGATAATGCTTTAAAGTGATACAGCCACTTGGTGCGTTTGTCCTTGTATTTTTAGAGGAACAAAAAAAATCTACTTGCATTTCACACAATATTTTTTGTATACTTTCCATATAACATTATAAAATATTGAAGACAGTACGCGCATTCTCATTGGTTGATAGGTGTGTTTAGATGAGAGTATGCAAACAAGGTTGTCACGTCACGCTTTGTGTTTCTCCAGCACAATTTTGAAACCATTTCAAAGCCGGTAGTCTAATTCTCAAGTACAAATATTAAGGAATTTAAATGAAGAAAACTTTTCCAAGTTTTGATTTGGGGATTGACCATCTCTTTCCCTCTGACCCGTGGAAAGAAAGAAAAAGAAAGAAGAACAACAGCGCTTTGCATGCCTCGATGTTAGTGAGCTAGGCAACCTCATCGAGGGAGCTCAAGCGAAGACAACAAAATATTATGCGACAAAATACGCAGTAAACGTTTTTCAAGGTAATTTTTGCATTTAATTACTACAATAAAATTCTCAAAATCACATTCTGTTTTTCAATAAAGATGTACAATAAAATTAAACGCGAACTATATGCTACAGACTGCGAATGTGAAATCTGTTCAAATCAAATTTTTCACAGCCGATTGATTGCCGAGTTTTGGCTGTCAAATGTTCAAAAAATGACCATTACAACTTGGAAGAATGTACCAGACAGCTCACCAGAATGATGGATTTCATGCCCTTCAACTTAACTGCATAAACTCAACCCTGCCTGCTTGTGCTATGATTCCAAACCAGCAAAACTTCACAAGGCACGATGAGCGATTCAACTTCTAAACCATCTTCTCGGGCTACCAAATCGGGCAAGTTCGTGTTACTTTCAAGAGCCATCAAGACAGTGATTTCATCTTGAAGTTCTTTCCATACAGAGTCGTAAGTCTTTTGAACATTTCCTCCCGGTTTTCACCGAACTTTAGGCACTTCTCCCAAAGATTTAGAAGGATTCAAAGCTGATATCGCTTTCATTTACATGGCGCTCGATTTGCCACAAATTTTGACTTTTGTAACGCAAAATTTCATTGGTTCGTGTGTTATTAGATGCGCGTTTTGATTGGTTAGTAGGAAAGATGATTGTCTAGAGCATGTATTGATAAAATCTTTTTGGGTCAAGAAGTTAATATACAAAATTTCCCTTCATTTGTCAAATTAATTTTGAGAAATAGTTTATAAAAGCAATAGAAAACTTTTTTCCTGTGTTTGCATAGCCTGATATAAACACTCGAGGGGTTGGGAGAATTCTTGACAGTTATGCAAACCCGAGACGAAGTTGAGGGTTTGCATAACTGTCTCGAATTCTCCCAGCCCCTCTCGTGTTTATATCGGGATATGCAAACACGGAAAATGTTTTCTATTGCTTAAATGTATAATAAAATAATAATTGAATTCGGTTTTTGTAATATCTGGAATAATCAAGGTCTAAGCAAGTGTAATCAGCCTCAGCCTCCGGTCTTAGCTGACTACACTTGCCTCGACCTTGATTATTCCAGATATCACAAAAACCTCATCCAATTAT
>JAHPZR010023457.1:60000-62500 GCA_019787425.1 Platygyra sinensis
ATGTGAGGGCAATTGCCTTTCCTACCCTCCCTGAAGACATTTTAGTTCTCCTATTGTTCTATTGTTGTTAAGGACAAATAAACCAATGAGAATGGACTTACTGAGCATAGTTTTAGAGGACTTTAGGGGTCCTAGAAAGACGGTTTTTTGTCTTAAAATCACGCGCTCAAAAAGTGCAGTAATCATGGCGCGTTGCGGCCCAAATGTGCAAACTTCCAGGGTCTTGTTTTTATTCATAAAACCGACAAATTACTTCTTTGGCACTTAAAATGGAAAGGAAAAACATAAATAGATGTTTAGGTGGCCTCAGAATGGAAGATCAAGGTGAACGGAGCCTTCAAACCCTTCTGGTGAAAAAATTTTCCTTCCTTCAACCGCGGCGGAAACAAGACGATCGGTGCGCTTTCAAGTGAATTTGAATACAGATCGCGGATTTAAAGCAGCTGCCTGGACTTAAGAAAACAAAAATGGTAATGTACAGTATTAGTTCGAAGTTGAATTCAGCTTTTAGCATGATAGGCGAAGCCACGGCCGATAAAATAACTGCAAAACTTGTGGGGAAAAACTCACACTTTCGCTTTTGCGTGAATAATTAAATTCAAACACGCGGTCGTGCAGGAAATCACGTCTGTGAAATTTTGAACATTTTTGTCCTTTTAGATAAGTTTTTTTGCCTCATCCTTAATGAAAATGTATTGTTATTGAACTTCCTGTTACGTTTCTTTCAATTGCTTGCCTTTATTTCGGAATTTTAGGTTTTAAAAGTCAGCAGTATTTTGGCACGCTGGATTTCTGCATATTTAATTTACGGGGACCCCGTGGTTTGTTTGTTTAGTGTATTCGCTTATCCCTCAAATATATATTTCGAGTCTTGTTCAGCTTCTACAGAACTCCTAAGAATAGAACTAAGTTGGTACTAAATTTACACAGTTTTACACAGTTTTATCTCAAAATAATTGCCATGTTTTTGTCGTCTTTTTGATGTACAACTTTCATCTTTCTCTCGCTGCGCTGAATTATTTCGTCGGGCAGCAAAAAGATTTTCAGATTTTCTTCCTTTTGAATTGGTTTTACGTGTGTTTTTCGCCTTTATTTTCTGGTGTTTTCTTAAATGTTATCCATTTTTGCAAAAGAATGAGAATTCTGTGGTATTCGGTTTCGATTTGTCCTCTGAAAATTAACTTGTTTTTGCGTATTCAATTTTCTCGCCGTTTGTCATGTGGCAAAGAAAAAAATATAATTTCTTGTTTCTTACAAGTTTTACGCATCAAGTTGAGTTCCTTTTGTTGATATTTTTTAATATTTTGGCCGTTCATTTATTGAACTTTAAATAAACGAAGTCGTGAAACCTGATCTTGTGTCTGTGGTTACTGCATATATGGTTTATTTTTGTGCTTTCGCTTGCTCTAAAATATTTTGAACAACCTCCAGAAAATCTGGGGTGGGTCGCGGACAATTTGATGCAGGAGTCAATGGGTTAAAGATACCATCATTTCTATGGTAGCGGAACTTGGACGCCGTTGAGCAATACATCATTCGTCAGGATGATGACGAGGATGAAGCTGTTGAGGACTAACGAGAACTAATTCCCACAACAACAAAAAACGCCGTTTTAGGAGCCACAACATAAAAGAAAGTCTTGATCAATGACTAGTTTAAATTTTCTTAAACACTTCATTTTAAATGAAGTCAATTATTTCATAGTTCGCGACCAATACTAATGTTTTCCTTAGCAGTAGGGTGGGCTGGGAATTTGAGGTTGTGCCACCCTTTTGGTCACTGGTCAGTACATTGTTTTAGAAAATATAAGTATGGAATATTACACAGTCAGGATAGCAAGTTCTAGTGTTTCTTCCAATCAAGGGTTAGCGAGCCGCAAGCGTTCACTGAAAATCAGCGAAAAGCAATAGCCCACTGCCCACATTCAAAAAGAGTGGAAGCACGGGACGCGAGTTGGCACGCTCAATTAGGGGATCGTTTTGGGGCGCAAGAAGTTGAAAACAAATGCGTGTGCGCTGTGCGCGCGTGCCTTTCCTAGCTCCAGGCTTCCACTCTCCTGAAAGCGAACAAATTCGCCTTCAAAAGTGCAGGTATTAGGTCAGTGGTTCCCTGCCAATGTTCGCTGGATACAAGTATTGTACTGCGATAGGCATTCTGCAAAGATATATGCACAGGTCAAGTAGCATTTCGTGGCTACGCCAAGTTAGTGAGGGTACGCCATTTATGCCAAATATTGCCTTTATCACTCGCTTCTGTACGCCAACATCTTGCCAATCGCACCCTGGTACGCCGCAAGATTTTAAAACCCACGCCGAAGATCTTCGGCATAACCTGCAGGGCTGAAAATAACGGCCGGTCAACGGACAATGTCTGGTCTAATTGAGGCTTTGACCAGTCAAACGTTTGACTTGCCGGTCATGTTGACCGGTCAAAATTGAATATAATAAAATAATTTAAATATAAAAACAGTCCGTGTTATTCACTTATTTACTATAAATAT
>JAHPZR010023457.1:67500-69530 GCA_019787425.1 Platygyra sinensis
TGTAGTTCAGTGATTTATTTGAATTCAAAAGCATTCACAGCACTGAATAAAATTATTCGGTACAAAATTTGATTTGTTAGACACAAATCAGCAACGGGGTCGACAGACTCGATCCAACAGATTAGAAAGATGATTGACAGACTCGATCCAACAAATCAGAAAGATGATGTCAGAACAGAATCCCAACTCAGAGTTGCATTGATATTGTCAGAAAGAGATACGGAGTTTGTTAGATCAATTTCCATTTGAATGTGTTGCTGTCGAAGATAAACAAGTAGGTGGTTACAGTTCGAAGAGGGCACTTTATGAATTCTGTTTTTGTTAACCCCGGTATTTATTCATGTGCTGTTGATGCTTATTTGGAAATCTCTACGCATTTGTTTCTTCCATATTTATCAAATCTACCTCCTAGGAATGAGTTTGCAGACCTGCTTTTTGAAAATGTTTGCTCACATTATATCTCTTCGAGAGAATATTGTTCATTATTGAGGGAAATTAGGAAGGATTTGGTCATACATAATAGATCTTTGTAGTTCATTTGCGGCTAGGGATTGTAATGCCTGTTTTAGCCAGATATTTGAGAATAGAACATTTGGTTATCGCAATGAAGAGGAAGAGAGCCTTTTCATGACGCTAAGAACATTTGATTCTTTTTGTCACTCATGCTCGAGATCTGTGAATTTGAATAGCAGTAATCTTTTGACAGTAGTGACAGCATATGGATTAAATCAGTTGGGTTTAGATAACAATATGTGGCCTATTTTTGTAACTCAATGCACACAAATCCAGGAAGGTTAAATTGCACCAATTGCGATATTCAAACTTCTAAGCCTGTTTACACAGAATATTTTCTTTACAATAAAATAAACAAATTTCTTAACACACAATACGTTGCTGTTTCACAAAAAAAAGTGACAAAAAAATGTATGGCTGTAATAGATTTAATTGCCATTTACAGAAAAATATGTTTACCAGTCATGGATGTTAACTTCAATAAATATTCAAACGTTTCTTTTTTAACAGTCGTATGCACAGTATTTATATTCAGTAAAAACCATTTACAGGTGTTAAACAGATCTTCGAAAGCGGGGGCAGCTCTAGTGAAAACTATTACTAGTATAAGAATATATTTTGATGTGACATCTTGGCCTCGCTACGAAAAGTGGTGTCCAGAGCACATGCACAATGTGCTGAACGCGATCCAGATCCAGAAACCACACACTTGTACTTGATAGCCTAATAAATTCTAAATAAAACGAAAATGCCATAAGCTATAATGTAAGAATAATACAAGAATATTTTCAGCCTAAAATCGGCAGAAAAATAAGAATATTCAGAGTGTACGAGCAAACGTATCTCGAAAGCACAACAGAGGTGAAATGTAAACAAAAGTATCGCGTTACAGTCGCCATATATGCAAATTAGAGTCAAGCTTTTTGTCCTCAATGAAAACGCCGCAAAACATTTACATTTGGATCCCTGCCGTAAGATTACTCAGTGAAAATAAGCCATCCAAATAAACGAGATGCCAAAGGAATATTTCAAACTTTATTCCTCCAGAGCTAACATTTGAGAGAACCTAAAACATATCTTGCAATATCAAGAGAAAAAAACTGGCAAAAAAAACAGAGGTGTCAAACTCTGCAAATTACAAGCGGATAACAGCGGAAGCCACACAGAAATATGACCTCTAACGGCTTTACTCTGACGAAATGTCTCCCTGAAAACACAGGATTAGTGCTTAGCGAAATATTCAAAGATCCTCCGATCGTACCATACAAAAGGGGCAAAACTTCCTAAGCGGTTACTACACGTGAATGGGAGTCGCGCAGGCCTGTCACCTTATTGTTATCCTTGGGTAATTCTGACGATCGGAAGGTACTATACTGATTTAGCTATTTAGTCGCAAATGAACCACACTGGCCTCGAATTTCGATCTAGTATACTTCAGGACTCTCTGAGCTGTTTTTCCCCCAAAATCCATCTTCAGGATCTCTGAAAGCGTTTTCAATTTGTTTTAGATCATAATC
>JAHPZR010023458.1:0-2500 GCA_019787425.1 Platygyra sinensis
AGGCCGGTACACACGAGGAGCTGCTCCTGAAACACGCCCCCGAAACACGCTCCAGGGTAAGTGCCCAACCAGTACACACGAAGACACGACGAGCGGGAGCAACCCGATTGGGGCATGGGAACTAGTTGGATGAAAAAATAAGCCAATTTGCTGGCCAACTGGAGACATTATTTCACGCCAAGCAAATTTCAGTACACACGAGGGAGCTTGCTCCTGAAACAGACTCGTGCAACAGATTTGCCTCTGCAGCTTGCTCCCTCATATCAAACCAGTTTGATATGAGGGAGCAAAACCCGGGAGCAAAAGTTTTGCTGCGTAACATATTTTTTCGCTAGAAATCGTTGGTGCAGACGAGGGAACTTTGCTCCGGGAGCGTGTTGCAGGAGCGTGCTGCGGGAGCAAGCTCCCTCGTGTGTACCGGCCTTTACAAATTGTCGGCTTTTGTTTCCAGGATATTAAACAAAAAAGAAGCTTTCATTTCTAAACTGTTTTTACGTCTCTGCAGTAGCAGTTTATAGCTTTATTTGATGACATTCATTTCAGTTCGATATTTTTTAAGACTGCGTGGCGTCAACTTAAAGTGCAAAATCAGACTTTCAATGTATCAGAAAGTTTTTTTTCTCTTTCTTTCTATTTTCGGTGAAGTAGATGTTGTTTTGTAAAAAGGGTAAACTTACGACTCGTATAAAATGCGAAAAGTTCTCTTAACGGCTTGAGTATTTTTGAGCAAAAATTCCTCTTGGGGTTGAAAGGGCTATGAGATCGGTGAGTGATGGGGAGTTATGCATGTGCGCATGTCACACCAATCACAGTGTGGGTTGTAACAAAGAACGAATCAAATTGCCTGTTAGAAAATAAGATGATATCTATAATAATTTGGAGACGTGTCAGGTTACTGTAGTTTGTTTAGTAAAACATTTTACATGTCATCGATTCAGAATTCTGCTATCTCTGAAACCTTTCAGTTCACAAAAAAATAACTCTTGCACGCCTTGCGTGCCTATGTTTTTTGGAAGTGCTTGTGATACAATCTGTTCATTGAATAGATAGTCCTATTTCAGTTTCCTATGAGTATGCGCCCCTTTATCACGTGTGTTTTAAAGTATCCGTCAGCCACGAATCAATTACTTTTTTTTGCTTCAAATTTCTATTTAAATCACAAATTCCCTATTCCGTGTTGTTTTTCTCATGAAAATGATTGCACGTGCAGTGAATCAAGGCAAATGTTGCTATTATCACTCCGCACTCCTCCGGCCAAACAAGCAGTGAAAGTCCATATTGCCCGGATCACACAACCTTGTGTTCTAAACGCTACGAGACTCCACCTTATGATATCTATACACGTGTTAAATCAGGGCTCGAGACTAACGGTAGCCAACTAGCCACAGACTAGTAAAAATTCCATTTTGGCTAGTGGTTTTTGCGCTTCACTAGCCATTTTGGCTGGTGAAAAATATGTGAACACTCTGGAGTACTGGAGGTCCAGAGGAAACCAATTTAAAGTTAATTTCAAATTTGTCACAAACGAATTAAGTCAAAGCGTGCAGGAATTTAACACACTGGCTATAACATATATCAATTCAAGGCTGTGCTCTAGCGGCTCCCTTTCGCCCAGCTTCGGTCTTCGGGCAACAAGAACATATACCTAGTCAGCCGGCCAGGCGACGTCTTTTTTAAGATTGAACTTAGAGATGAAAACAGTCTCACAATAATTTGTCTTTCCCTTTTTGATTTCTTGTTTTGCATTGACGTTAACAAGGCAAAATGGCTCGATTCAGAATGTTTAAATCCATCTTGCAGTGATACAGACAGCAGTTTCCTTGTATACTTCGTATATAGCATCAACAACAAGTCTTCTTAGTTCTTTATGTGGTTATTGTGGCTTGTATAATGTACATGAAAAGTCCCTAATTGAACGAGAATGTGAACTAAATTATCAGAAGCATAGAGGGCAAAGAGGGACAAAGGACGTAATTTTTCTACATATATCAACCATTTTAACTCAAAAAACATGTCAATTTTGTCTTTTCTTTGTGGACTTTTGACAACAGTATTACAAAACATTACATGTGAATCACCCTAGCCTACAAGGTTGGGTGTCCGTAGGGCTCGCTAGAATTTTTCTAAGGGCATAGCCTTGATCACAGATAATCTATTGGCCTAGACAAGAACTTTAATTTATTAAAATGCGAAAGCAAGATTGACTTTTTTGTTTGTTTTTTTTCCCTTAGGGCGCGCAGCATCTGTAGGTCTAAGGCTTTGAAAAAAATTTAAAAATCGCAGTTGTTTGAAATTTGAATGATGCCTATATAATATAGATGCTTATGTTTGCAACTAGTAAATAAAGTTAAGATGGAACCAATTATTTTTATATTGTGTTCATGAGAAATCGTGAATCGGCATTTTGAAAGAAAGGAATGTTTTTCGACGGTGAGTTGTAAAGTTCTGTGGGAATTTCTCACTAAAGCGAGAACTTCCGTTTTCGTTGTTGTGTGACGCC
>JAHPZR010023458.1:7500-35000 GCA_019787425.1 Platygyra sinensis
TCCTTTCGTTCATCCGGCGTCTTCCAGAATTGTGGCACATTGTTGTCAGTGTTGAACTCAGTTTGCATTCCGTCATGTCTTTCAGGGAAAAAAAAATTAACGGACTGACTGTTAGTAGATTGCCTTAGCGGCACGGTTCCGAAATTCCTTGCATGCTTGTTGACTGACTTTGATCAGGAAGAAGACCGACGAAACGCTACTCATAAATTTTTACGTTTTAATTTTCCTATCTACACAATAATTAAAAAACGTTCACTTGGAAGTGTCTTTTCATGATCTCCCCTCTGTCAACCATGTAGATTGCGTGCAAAGCAGTGGCCTTGTTCCTGCACTATTTATACACAGCGTCTTTCACGTGGATGCTGTGCGAGGGAATTCATCTTTACAGTAAAGTAGTGGAGGTGTTCAGTGAGGGGTCTAAGATGAAATACTACTACGCACTGGGGTGGGGTAAGTAACATTTGCTATTTCGCTTGGACTAAGGCCCAGTCCACACTAATCCGTTTTCAAACGAAAACGGAGCTGTTTTGCTCCGGATACGGCTATCGTCCAATACTACAACGCCGAAAACGATCACCGAAAACGGAGCCATTCGAAAACGCTCTCCAGAGTGGAGCGATTTGAAAACGATGCTTTTTGAAAACGCTGTTTTCTAGTGTGGACGGAGGAAAACGATGCTATCTGAAAACGGTGACGTCATCAAATCAGACACGACCAGGCGCGAGACCATTCGACCGTGAGTATCCAAAATGGCGCCAATTTCCCAGACCGATATATTGTAATGCACATGCGTCGAGTTCATTTGAGCATGCGCACTGAGGGTATAAAAGCGTTTTCAAACGGATACGGCGTTGTAGTGTGGACGGGCGAAAACGATACGAAAACGATAAGTGTGGACGCAAATCTTTTTGAAAACGGAGCAAAACAGCTCCGTTTTCGTTTGAAAACGGATTAGTGTGGACGGGGCCTCAACACTAAGTTTCTTCGTGTATATGCCCCCCCCCCCCCCCACCCCCCCGGGAGAGGGGGTACCCCCTTGTACGGGCTATATTGGTATGTGCGGCTCAAAGGGTATGGTTTTTTTAAGTGTTTTTGGTCATAAAAGGGGTATCGCTTTTGGCCTTCAATAGAGTAAGGATTAAGCTGAGGGCGGGAGATTACTGGCACTTAAGATTGCTTTATACCATTTAAAGGCTACTCTTTCGTTTTGCAGGTTTACCACTGACCATTGTGTTTATCTCCGCTTGCTCTCGCTGGGATGGATATGGGAATGAGCGAGCGTATGTATACGTAACTACTGCTTGCAAAAAATTTCGAGCGATTTTAATTTCGGATAAAAAAAAAAACTGCGGAAAATAAAACCGTCCGAAATTTTGACGCGTCAGAACTAATAACAGTAAAATATAAAACTTTTAAGCACGTACTTCAAGTTTTCAAGGGCGATACTAGCACACGGTATTAAATTTTTTATGCGCATGACAGAGCAGGAAATCGAATTAGGCTTTGCGCGTTATTTTTATCATTACTCTAATTCTAATTGAGATACGCTAATTGAGACACTGCTTGAGATACGGAAAGACCTGATAGAATAGGCCATTTCCGAGTTCTCTTGTGCCTCTGTTTCAAAACGAGTCTAAGAGCAAAATATGAAAATGAGTTCTGCATGAAGTTTCATTTTCATGCAAATCAAAGTCATTTTCACAAAAATGGTTTCCGTCACTTAGACTCGCTTTGAAACAGAGACACAAGAGAACTCAGAAATGGCCTATTTGTATTGATTTTCTCGTCGGTGTATCTGTTAAACCTTGCGAGTGCAGTTAAACTATCATTTTTAGATGTTGTTTCAGTGTAGCTCGTGTTTTGCAGGCGTTAATTTACTTGAGCTATGTTTCAGCAAATTTTCTGTAATTTTTTGCCAGAAATTTGTCCGAAATAGGATAGAAAGTGTCCGAAAATTGAAAGTCCAAAATAAAACTAATTTGCAAGTAATATCTTAAATTACGTTATACTTTAATGTCTAATTTAGTAACTGCGTCGACTTAAACGTAAGTGCTAGAATGTTTTCTTTCCTATCTAAATTATACTTCATTTTTTTAGCTGCTGGATTTCAATCCAGGATGGTCTTATCTGGGCCTTTGTTGCTCCGGTTCTTATCATAATGGTGGTAAGTTCTGTTTTACTGTTACATTGCTAGTTCAAGATTACCGCTCATTTTGTGGGAGGGTAGGGAGCGCCTAAGTCGGCAGTGTTCTTTATCACTCGTGTAATTTAGCAAACAAGAGCGACAGTGTTTCATCGGGATCTCCAAATACCGACGTGACCGGCACTATTTTTCAATCACTTAGTCATGCTTTCTTGTTTTCAGATCAACTTTGTTGTTATGATAATGGTCATCAAGGTCATCATTGCATCTGTGACGTCACTGCAGAACCCTGGAAACACCTCGCAAGTCCGGTGAGCTTATCTGCGAACTCAAATAACACGAAACTGAAACAGTCGCTTGGTCATTCACGTACCCATCCTTCCACTGGGCTAGTACCTTTACCTAATTAATACAGTCTAACCTCTTCAGTAAGGATACAAAAGGGTCAGAGATGAGTGTCCGTATTATGGAGGAAGAGATAATATGAATTGCGATTTTTCTAGAAAAAGCGATGTGTTATTAATATAATCTAGAGTTATCCATATTATGAACATATCGTTAAGTAGAAGATTGATTGTACTTCCCTTGTAATCCTCCCCTGGCGGGATCACCTTTCTGTTACTGAATAAAAGAAGAGCCTTGAATTGCCACTTGGGCTTTCAATGCTACACTTTCCGGGTGGGCTGCTACTGTACCCGGCGCAGTTTGATCATCAGAAGTTGGCCAGTTTTCCGAAACGCTTGACACTTGGACCAGTCTTTTAATATGTGTAATAATTTAAGTGAATATACGAAAGATCATTTATTTGAACTGCGGAGAAAAATATGAAGATATCATGCCTTCATGTGTAATACTGTTATGACATATGTTTTATATGTTATGTTGTTTTCCTGCAGGGCTGGTGTGAAAGGCATGATTGTTCTTTTACCATTGCTCGGCTTGACCTGGGTGTTTGGTATCATGGCCATCAATATGGACACCATCGCTTTTCAGTATCTGTTTGCAATCCTCAACTCACTGCAGGTCAGAAAGTATTTACAGTATTTAGTAGACTATATTAAATTTTTTGGGCTTCAATATTGGCGTCTTATAGCAACTTAACATAGAACGAAGAAAAAACTTGTAGATGTGTGTGATCATGTTCTTTAGAACACGTTCTTCTGTCGTGGAAGAGCCATGCAACATTGAACTGAATGAAACGTTTCACTTTCAGATCATTACTTGACTAGAAATAGCATCCTGTGTTTATTAACTCTGTTTTGTGATTCATGTTGATACAGGGACTTTTCATTTTTGCTTTCCACTGCATCGGGAATACCGAGGTATGTATTGTATTAAAACAATTTGAAATTTGTGTGTTGAATACACGACTCCACTATCCCATCTTGTATAAATACAGCTCTTTTGTTCTGTTATGTACGGTGGCCGAGAGTGGCCATTAAAAACTGAAAATTCAAAATCGAAAATTAAAAGTGAAAATTCTAAACTGCAAGTCGATTTTTAAAGTGAAAACTTAAGATTCAAACTTACTAAGTGCAAAGTTCATTTCCATAATTGGAAATTCAAAAGCCATAATTGACATTGGACAATTGCTAATTCGCAGTTGCGGAAACGCAGTTCTCAATTCTCAGTTTCCACTTTAGTATAAGTATAAGTATAAGTATAAGTATAATTTATTTATCGTCAGGTACATGGGGAGTGGTTGCCCAATCTCCCGAGCCGGAGGCTCATGATAAAAGTGACTGACTAATATTACATTTACCAACTAAGTCTAAAATTCTTAATCTAAATCATTAATTAGCACGTTAAACTATTACAAATGTATATTGACCACCCTCCCTCCTCCCCCTCCCCTAACGTTTTTCTTCGTAGAGGGGGGGAGGGGGGGCATCACACAGGGATATTGTACTTTGCGCAGCATAAACACATGGCAAATTACAGGGGTGTCAAACTCGGCAAAGCGACATGTCGATAACAGCGGAAACCATGCAGACCTACTGACCTCTAAGAAATTTACTATGGCACAGTCTTACGGCTTAATTCTACTTTAAATTCCTCTGTATAGCACAACATGAAGTGCCTTTCACAAACAAGAGTGAAGCAACAAAAAGGTTTAGAGGCCGAACTAGAGAACGGCAAAGGTACAAATGTCAAGAACCGTAGGAGTCGTGCAGGCTAGTCAACCTCATTTTACCGTGAGATCCAAACTCTAAAGGCAAAGAAACTACATTTGCGAACAGCGGGAGTCGTGTAGGCCAGTGACAACTTTTTAATGATTCACGTTGCGGATGATCCTCTGTTGACAAAAAAATGGCGGACTTCGGGAAATATTCGCCCCAGTACACACTCCGAAGAAAAAAGTTAGGGTAGGGGGGAGGGGGGTGGTCAAAGTGGAAACTGAGAATTGAGAACTGCGTTTTCGAAACTGCGAATTCGAAATTGTCCAATGTCAATTATGGCTTTAGAATTTCCAATTATGGAAATGAATTTTGCACTTAGTGAGTTTGAATTTAAAGTTTTCACTTTAGAAATCGACTTTCAGTTTAGAATTTTAACTTCTGGAAATCGATTTTCGAATTTGAATGTTTTACTATTAATGGCCACTCTCGGCCACCGCAGTTATGAGTTTTTTGGAATTACTGTGAACACTCTTAAGAAAGTATCTAAGACGGACATTCTTAGGAACCGGTTCAAGGCTGTGCGCCTTGCAGAAGTGATTGCCTAAATTTAAAGAAAGTGGAATTCAGACATGACTTAACAGCTAAGTATGGCTGAACTATGTATGTTTTATTATGCGGAATTGTTCGATGTGATTTCCATTTTGAGGAAATGGTTGACCATAATGCGATAGAATACTAAACACCATCCTTCGTGTTCTAGGTGCGGGTTGCATACAAGAGACTCCACGAGAAAAGAACTTTGGCAAAGAGCTTGCCGGAGCATTCTTTGTCCACTTCTCACCATTCAAGCAGGGTAAGTCCAAAGAGCAGTTCTTATATATAGAGGGCCGGGTTTTCAATTTAGTGCCACAACACTAAAACCAAATTCATCACTCTAGCCAATCACCAACGACAAAGACAATACAGTGAACCAATAAAAACTCTAAGTAATTACGTGTAACTTACACAAAGTACGGGAAAATATGTGCAAGCGCGTCACGATTCAGTGGTCTTTGGTTTACCTTCTGATTGGATAAAAGAGTGGCGCGATTTTTTTTAAGCCAATCGTGATGCAAAACCAATACCTTTTCGACACTCAAATGAAAACTGCTATATTTACATATGATTGGACTAGTTAAGAAAGCTTCCACAAATTGAAGTTAAGGTTCTTTTCACTGTCATTGATGTGACAGGAAAAGAGACGAATGGATTCTCATGAAACACACTTCACTGGGGATGAGGACATCATTGTCACCAAGACCATTCGCAGCGTGTCTGGTAAGACACTGTTTGATCACTGACCTCCTACATAGGGTGGATAAACACATCTTAAAATACAAGTTCTTCTCATTATTTAGTCCCCAGTTAATTTCATAAAGTACTAGTTGGACAAATTAGTTCATTCATACCGATCTGAGCGACGGCGGCGTTCATTTCCTTATTTGAGATATCGATGGAGCTACCTGCTGATCACTCTGAAGGTTCTAAGTTATCTGAAGCTACTAGAAACCTTTCTTGATATAGCGTACTTCATGGCATATTATTCTTTAAACCATGCCATAAAAATTCAGCCAATCAGAATACAGGAAAGCCTTTTTATATTAGATGGTATTATTTCCAACTTTCCCATCATGCGCCGCCGACGGTTTATTTCGCATTGATTGTGCTGGTCAGTGTATTTTCCATGGCTTGGTGATGTTATTCAATGCTATCTTGTTGTATACCATGGAATATCCACTTGTCACTTGTATTTTCTCGGTATATGCACTCGCCTTAATGCTCGTGTGTACTCCGAGAAAATACAAGTAACTTGTAAGATATTCCATAAGCTCGTTTCATAACTAGTATTTATTATTCACTCAAAATATTTCCCCGTTTCTGATAGGTTAAAACCACATGCATAATTCACTATAACCAGCTGCTGTTTACTAAATATTGAACCAATGACGTCAAAAGTGCAGCCCGCCGCAAATTATTGAACCGATCAGTGACGTCAAAATGACGTCAAAAGTGCACCCCGATGCAGATTATTGAACCGTTGACAGCCGGAGAAAACCTGGGGCACGGTTGTGTTATATTTGGTGAACGGAAAAACAAAAACCGAAATCTGGCGAAACTCCTTTAAGATCCGGGAAATATTTTGAACAAACAATAAGCAATTATTGAATTCGGCTTTCGTAGGATATGAAGAATTCTGCAGATCTCGGAGGGTGTTATCCACCTCGGCCTTGGGCCTCTGTGGATAACACCCTCCTTTATCTGCAGAATTCTTCATATCCTACTCAGCCTCATCCAATAATTGCTAAATATAAAAAGGATACTTATAATTAAACTGAACTTGAATATTTCAGCATGATAACAACTTTCATTTTCATATTTTTATTTTTTTACTTTTTCTAGATGTGAAACTTTCTGGAGACAACATGGCCATGCAAACGGTTAAGTATAGACAAGATAAAACGAAACAAAATTAACAAAAATATTCGCTCCTTTTTTGCTGAAAACTGTAATAACACTGGAAACTAAGCAAATTAACGAACGTGGATAATGTGACTTCACTATAACTTTTGGAAATTATATTGTTTTGCACACTGTATCCCAGTGTTTCATTGATCATTTGTAGCAAACTGTTGATAATCGAAGCTGCTCATGATATGCCATCAAGTCATTCTCATCTAATTTTACACATTTTAGAACAAAATAACACTTTGATTAAATACATTTTTGAAACGGTTTACTGAATTAGACATTTCTTAACTAAACAGCACTTTCAAAATTCAAAACTAAAACTTCATAAATTTATTACTCTATTTATTCATTTATTATTTATTTATTTATTTATTTATTTATCTAATATTTATTTTAAAAAAATACCTGTGAAAGAATCATTTTTTGTATTTAAATGTACATAATTAAGTATATATTTTAAGTTTAATTATATAATGGTATTATAACTATTATCCAGTCTTCTCATTTTGCAATGTATCATGTTCAATATTCAGTTCGGAGACACTGATTCCGGTCGCTGGTCATTAAACTGCCCTTCACCTGACCCGTGAGTAAATATAAACAACTAAAATACTAAAATTATTAAGCAACAGATGTGTAATAATGTGAAATAGGTGAAAAAGAAAGATTTTTTAATTTAAATATCAGAAGCTTTATTCTGGAACAATGATAAAACTTATTAATACGTAAATGGAATATACAAAATATCTGTACTGTCGTTGAGTTAAATTTCGTACGCTGCTAAAAAAAAACCTTATCTTGTCCAAATAACAACACATAAAACTTACGTTAATATATTTCGAGGACAGAAAACGTCAAGGAATAAACTTTATTGTCCCAAGTTGTGGTCCATATTGCAGATTAATTCATAAACTATTTCAAAGTATGCTGTATTTAAGGACGTTCGCGCTAATTGTTTCTGCGCATCCTTACTGCGCACGCAAATTCACATGCCACGTCATCCATGAGCGCGCGCGCCAAGTCTTAAAATTAGGAAATGATAGGGCGGATGGCCATTGCTAGAGCTTTGCATGGATATAACGATCTTGGACGTTCGGTGACCCCAATTTTTCTTTCGATGGATCATTTTCTCTACTGATTTTCTACGTTTACGGAAAAATGAAAAAAATCTATCGACTAGAAGTTTGATTTTTGGCAAAATGCACCATCGAATTCCGTTCTTATTAGCTCTTCGCGCATCTGTGCGGCGGTTTCAAATGCCTCTTAAAGGGTTAAATTTTGTAAAAACGTCAGTAACATTTGGAATTATTTATGCAACAGACCCACTTCTACAAAATATGACTAAGATCGTTTGCCTCTGTTGACTCACCTTCGATATTTTTAACTATAAACCCCTGCAGACCGTGCTCAGTTATATGGGGCAATTTTTCGAAATCAGTGCAGTTTACCACACGCTTTATCTCTGAAACGAAGACGGTGACCCCCAATTTTTTTTGCATTTCTGGCACAAGTAACTCATTATCTGCCTACAGTAAAAATTAAAAAAATTCTATCGACTGGAAAATTTTCGCGCGAACGTCCTTAAACTAGGAGATAAACAAAGAAACAAAATAACTTAATCAACTGCATGAGGTCTTATAGCACGCGTTATCTGTGATTGTTTGTCTGGTCGAGTTTGCATCATTTTCTGTTTGGTTTCCGTGTTCTAAAGAACTGAGAAGTCAAGGTTCTAATGAGATTTGTATAATTTAAATTTCAGATTCGACCTGGATCACGCAAAACGGGCGTGAGAAGCTTTACAAGAGGACAAGGCATTCATAATGAATACTTAGAACAAAAGAAACCATTAACTGCAGTAGGCAAAACAGAAAAGACAACAGCAAACCAAGCAAAGTCTTACTTTCACAACTTCAAACCCACGATAGGTTTGCGTTCTTGCAGCATCGTGTAACTTGAAAAGACTGAATATAAGTGTTCTCAAGTCGAAATACTCAGGAAATTAATTTCCCCTTTAGGGCTCAGAAATTTCTTTTTCTCAGTATTTCTACTTTCATTTCGACACGTTGAGCCTCGCAGAAAGGCAGGACACGTGTCACACATATAAGAACCTAGTATATGACCTTGTTCACCATCAGTCTCCCATAGCTCAGTTGTTAGAGAGTTCAACCAGTATTCTGGAAGGCCAAGGGTTCGACTCCCGTTGGGAGCTCAGATTACTGGACTTGAGAACGCTTCTCCGTCAATTATACTTTATCCAAGTCACCAATCCATTTATCGATTTTAAGTTTCACATTGTTCAGTGAATTTGTCAGCATAAAAATCTTTTGCATACTTATCGTTTACAAATATCTGAAACGGGTATTTACAAATTTCACATTTCTAACTATATTATGTTGCGGTAAAATGCGTTAACTCCACTGACTATAGTGACGTATTTATAAGTACTAGTCACTAGATCATAACGCTAAACTTCGGAGTAGAATATTCGATGGATAACATCGCATAGACTTTTTAACTGATTGAGAGTCCAGTAGAACCTCGTTAGGTCTGACCACCAAAGGACCACAAAAATCTGTCCGTATTAACGGCGCTGGAGAGCCTTAAGGCGGGATTGTAGTGAACCTTTGAGGCTTTGTTTGAGGTTTGAGCGTATGAGAACAATAAAATTGTAAACTACTGAATTAATTTATGTACCATTTCCAAGAAAACCTATAACTTCTCTTCCAATCATAAAATAACTAGATATTCGTGTATATACAAGCATTTAGAACTTAGTTTGTTATGCAGTGCATGCCATAAAAAGATCTTGAGTAATCACTACGTTGAATAACATTGAAATGTGGTAATACTAACATATGTATAAATGATAGATATGATATATGTTATTATTAAATAGTTTGAAGTTGCACGGGTGAAATCAAGACCTATAAACACATCAGGTTAGTGCGAAGTTAGTTATTACAACTGAAGTATTCTGCACAATGACAAGAAAGAATTCCTGCGCCATATCAAAGATGGCTTTCTAATATGCGTTCTAGACCTGGAGCCACGTAGCATGTCACGTGATCTGTCTATTTAAACGGCTCTAAATTTTAGTACTATAAGAAACCCGTCTTTGTGTTAAATCCGGTTTCATGGGCTTTAACGTGCTTGAAAGGACGTCCTAGAGATGCAAACTCTCCACAAATAGCTCGACCTAGTCAGGAGTCCATAAGCTCCTGACTTAGTAGTCCATAAGTCAGATATGCATCAGATTGGCTTAGTAGAACGTAGCAGAATCCTGTTTTAGAAGTAATTTAGTCTTAGCTACCCAAATTAAGTTGTATGTCAGTATTTGTGCCGCACTTTTCGTGTTATCTCATCATACATTAAGGAAAGACGTGACGTCACATGACGACGCGAAGGCGCGAGCAATAGTCTGGACACTACTTGTTTGCTATGTCGTTGACGTGATATCTAGACAGCGTTTTCAACGAGGCGGCCTTAAAAGACCGAATGTTCGTCGTCAGGATATCACGCTTTCTTTGTTTAATCTAACTTTTATATTGTGTTAAATTGTGTTACTTGTAGAATGTATGTCTTGTCACCAAGTGAACACATTGCCCCTAATAAATCGTAGTTGACCAAAGTATCTGTGAAGTTATTGATTAATCATTTAATTTTCTTTATTCGCGAGTACTAGTTGCTCGTGAATTGGTTTGAAGATTATACAGATTGCGTGGTAGAGAGAAGTTGTACAGTTTATGTTCGAGTCACATTAACCGGATTCTCCCGTCCGAGGATTCACAACGAGGCTTAAGATATCGCGCGATGTTCCCACTAAACTTATGATACCATATTTTGGAGCGTGTAAAGCTAAATTCTCATATGCGAGGGCTCAAAGTGACTCTCCACGACGACAGCAGAATCAGTTTATTAAGAGAACACTACAAACAAGAGATTCTCTCGCTACAAGCAAACAAAAATACGACAAGCTTCGCGAGCGGGCAAGGTGAAACATATTCTGTGTTGTGATTGGCTATCTTAGCCACTCAGGAAACCCATTTAGGTGATTCCCTAGTAAAAGAACCTGCCATAGATTTCCGATCAAACTTGGTGTGTTGTTGTTACAAGACAAAGGGATATTATAATCGTAATAAAAAGAGGGGTCACCGTGCTTGTTTTCACGCTACAATGCTGACGAATACGGTTATTAAGGTGACTTCTGATGATCCCCGTGCGCAACAAATAAGCTCGATTATTTTCAAATGTGGGGTGTTACGTTACGTCACGCTGAGTTCGACTTTGATTGTTTATTCATCTACGTCCCAGAAAAACTGTAACATTTACTTCATTTGTCAACAATGTAGCCATAGATTTCTGCCAATTTTATCTCACTTATTGAGGATATTGTTGTCATTGAATTTATAAAATAAAAAGTGGGGGTCACCGCGCTCGTTTAAGAGATAAGGAGCATTTATCTCGCTATCGAGCTTAGTTTGAGGGAAATCTCTTACGTTTTGTACGCGCACGCGCACGCGCTCATGTGCACGTGCTAATGACGCAAAAATCGTGCGCAGTAGGAACGCGTTATGCAAAACTAGGGAATCACCTTAACTCCCTCAAAAAGAGTTAAGGACGTTTGCGCCCATTGCTACTGTGTATCCATGGATAGTAAAAAGACTATCCATGGTGCATCTTTACTGCGCACGCAAATTCATGCATCCAGCGCGCGCACTAAGTACTAAAATGAACAATGATAGGGCAGATGGCCATTGCTATAGCTTTGCTTGGATTTAACGATCTTGGATGTTCGGTGACCCCTACTTTTTTTTCAGAAACGGATTTTATTTACAATTATCTCCACATTGTCCAAAAATAAACAAAAAAAAACAACGTGGGAAGTTAAAAAAATTCAAGATTTCTGTCCACGGAACATGGAATCCTGCCATCTCGGAGCTGCGCGTGAAACTATGGTCGCTAAATGCGTAGTAGTTCTTTAAGGAACCTCAAAAGTAACTAAATTCACTCAATTAATGGGTCCATTTAAACAAAGTTTTGTAGAGAACATTTCACTTCAAAGATCAAATTGCAATATTTTTGCTTACAGAGACTCACTAAATAAGCCCAATTTTTTCAGATTTGGGGTGTTCTTCCGGGCATGTTCTCTCCAAAATTAAGTCGGTGACCCCCCATTTTTTGATCATTACCTTTCTGCGTAGCAAGTTTAAAAAAAACCAAATCTGTACGTGGGAACATTTTGGACGTGAAGTCCTTAAGTCTTGCTGCAACGTAAGAAAGTAATAAATCCTTTTTTGACCAACCGTGTTCGGTCAAGATGGCTGGATAGTTGCCTCGTTCTTTTTTGCGTGTTTGTAACCTTAAACTTCATCTCACTCGATAAACACGCACAAAAAAAAAACTTAAACATTATTCAACCATCTTGACCTTACGCATGTTCAATAATCACTACATATATGGATCAATATGGAACACGTATCGGGCAATAATTTTAATTATGCCTAGTACATCAAATGCACTAATCAAGTGGCATCATTATTTTCTTACCTCTGTTATCTTTCGTGTGTCTATGTATTAAAATATACTCTAACACTCTGACAATTTTATGTACATTACAATGAATGCGTTAATACATATTCTCTGGAAATATTTACATATGAAACAGGTTCTCCGATAGCCTTTTATAGAACTGAAAAATATAATTATTTTTTTTCATAGGCCAAGATATAAGGGACCGTCAAAATTAAATGTAGACAAAATACTCATGGACAGTCAATGAAGTGTCTCAGACAGGCGTAAATTGTCAACAAAATATACCGACGACATTTGTGGACAGGAATATTACAAGTTTTCTTGACACAAAACTGAGCCAGTTGCGAATAGAAAAATAAAGACATTTGTATGAAATCCAACGCTGGATAGCAACCAAGATGATCTCAGCTTAGAGCGTTCTTTCTTGTGTTATGGTGTTACTGCACAACTATGATTGACTTTGTAGCCCTCGTGGTGTCAGAGGTCCAAGGCGGCAGGGGAACTCAGGAGTGACTGGTTATAGCAAGACCTTCCTTATCTGCTCGGATAAGCTCTGGGTGTCTTGTTCAACGTACGACTGACCGGGAAAGAAATATTTCTGTGACGATCGCAGAGTCAGCAACTGGGAATGTTGAAACGGCTCGTACACAGCTAAATCATCTTTATCTTGAAACGGGTTCAGTGTCAGAGTTTTGAGATGAAGCACCATGTTGTTTAACACGAAACGGCGACGGGTTTGGTAGATTGTAGGCAGAGGAAACGCTAAAAATAAAAAAAGAGAAACATTAAACAATTAAATCCAATTAAACAATTAGTTATATTCTACAGGCGCGTTATCGGGCATTCTGAAGGCGAAGAATGGCCCCAATTAAATAATGGGGAACTTAAGCACCGACGACGGCGACGCCAGGGACGACGCCTAGTAAAAAGTGAATTTAAATTTTACTCTCGAATTTCGTAAGTAATTAAACCCGTTCAGAGCGCAAATCTGTCTAAACACGTGCTCAAACTAAATGTGCAAAGCCAACGATCAGTTACATAAGGAAATCCAAATATTTGCCGTCGTGGCGTACGTTCTCCACAATACGCAAAACTTGGTCATTTCACGTTGTAGTTTGGCAGAGAACGGTAACGAAATGTACAAAGATTTATAACGCACGTGCACAGCTATTGTTCTGCTCATTAAATCTTTTGTTTGGTGACGTTCCCGTTGCCGTTGCCGTCGTATTTTGCTTAAGTTCCCTATTAAGTCTTTCGCGCGCAAAAATCTAAGGACAAATATGAAGTTGTGACAAGGAAGTGAAAACAATGATACAGCGGAAATTATCGCCTCTATAAAGCGACTTCGTAACGGATATAGTGCGAGCTCAATCTCGATTTTTCAGTACCTAGGACAAGAACGAAAACAGGTTAGAAAAATCGAGGGTACATTTCCCGGGGGGGGGGTTACTCCCTATAATGGCCTATACGGGGAGGCTCCGCCCGAAAGGGGTACCTTTTTCAGGCTTCAGGTATATGAAAGGGTAGGGATTTCACAAGTTTAGGTATATAAAGGGTAGGGAAATCGGTCATTTAGGTATTTACAAGGGCCGCTTTAATAATAATATTTCGAATAGACGCCGCTTGTGGTTGTATCAACTTATTTATTAAGCACTACATGAAAATGAGAACAAGACTTCCTAAAGTAGGTATGTGAAAGGGGTACCTTTTTTCAATAAAAGGTATATAAAAGGGGTACCTTTCCCGCCAAAATAGTATATGAAAGGGTAAGGGGTTAGACCTCGGGGCGGAGCCTCCACGTATAAAACTTTGTTAAGTACTCCCCCCCCCCCCCCCGGGGGGGTACATTTCTCCTGACCCGTTTTTGCTACAAAAAAAAGGGAATGATTGCTTGGAATAATCTGGAGATTCTTATTTCAATAAAGACGAAAGCACAAAAAATACTACAAATAAAGTGGAACATTTACTCAATGCAAGAGACGTCTCTCTTTCTGGGTGACAGTGACTGCAGTGTGTTTCTCCCAGCCGCGCGAGACTCCGTTTGCTGAAAGAAAAGAGAATTCCAAATCATCACTGTTTTGTGGTGTAAAATCTTAATTTTGTGCTCGACATTACGGCTCCTAGAATTAAAAAAAAGAAACCAAAAAGAAAGAGGGCTACTCTTTGAGACATGGCGTTTGAGTGTTGTTTCACAGTCTATATTAGAATTTGACACGAACCTGTGTATTTTCGGCAAAACAAGCACCGTGTTTCTCGAGTTGTCCTGAGCCTGCACAGGTGTCTTCTCGCGTGTGCGCGTGCGCGCTCGCTCCAGCTCCTCCTCCATTCTGATCTCACAAAAGTAGTTGATCGCTTCTGCCGGCATCGCGGTGTCAGCGGCTCTACCCCCAAGCGCCTCCACGTCAAAAGAGACTGAAAGAATGAAAACACCACCGGTCAACTGATGTCATGCAGTTAAAGTTTACCGTTTAGTCTTGTTGGAGGCACGGTGGCCCAATCATTAGTTGTTCAAAATCGAACCGGGAACTCCGATTCGAATTCTTGCCGAGGTCTTTGCGTTATGTTGCTGGGAAAGACACTCCCCTAGACAAACGGCGTGGAGGCACCCTGCAATGGACTAGAATCCCATCTAAGAGGACTTGCAGTACAGCGGTCTGCTTTGTGCTACAGGAGTCTGAGTTGAATCAGAATAATGAGCAAACCAGATTCTCCAACCTGCTCAGGACTGGTACAGTTTTTACTGAGATTTCAATGAACCATGTCACGCGCACGATATGGAAAACATATGAGGTGAAGAACACATACACAGGAAAAAAATGGAATTGAACTTACTGCTCGTTGGTTTAGACATCTCGGATGCTGTCCTCTGCTGATATCAACACAGGAAAAAAGTAAAAATTAAATCTGGTTATCCCGGTTGATAAATCGACAACAGTCTTTTAGGGTGAAAAAGAGGGGGTACATACAAAACTAAATGGGAGAAAAAATTAAAGTGGCAGAAAATTTAATGGGATTGTATTCGGGTATTCTGGGAATTGAGGGGTTTCTGACGAGATCGTCTGCTCACATCGTCATTCAATTTAAAACTTCTTACAAGGTTTATGTATTGTCAAGGTGACAGGTAAGGAGAGTACAGAAAATCATAAAAAACGGCACATTGGCTTAATGAACCATCATTTCCTATAACGTTCAATAAAAGAAATATACATGTGTATGTGAATGAGATAAGAGAATTACCAGCTTGATCATGCACGAATAACTCACCTGTGAGCTTCCTCTATCAGTTTTCAAAATTCCCTTGATAGAGCTGGGTGTTTTTGGCGTCTTTGTTCCTCTACATTAACAAAAGACCCGTGACATTAGCTTACATGCCGTGACATTAGCTTACATGCCGTGACATTAGCTTACATGCCGTGACATTAGCTTACATGCCGTGACATTAGCTTACATGCCGTGACATTAGCTTACATGCCGTGACATTAGCTTACAAGTAAAGCATTTAAAAGAGAAAGGAATTGCGCTAACAGTAAGGACTATAACTTACTTGACTACACTGCCGGCCTGAGCGCGACTGATTTTTCCTGCAAGGGATCGGATGTGTTGTCTGAACCGTGCAAGCCACTCGTTGAGCCACTGAACACACAGGTCTTTTACACGGGCCTTTCTTCTGTTATCTGGAATACCCTGTACAGGGAATGAGAAAACACGAAATTTATTTTCAACTGTAGTTCTCGAAGTAGCCATAAACAATGCTTAAAATACCCAAGATCACTGAACACATTCAGATTCTGATTTAAGTCCTCATGCCTCTTCGCACCAAGTGACAGATTAAATACCTCATAGGTTAATAAATGAAAGGGCCCTCAAAAGTTTAGCACAGGAGTAATGGATTTTCGTAAGTTCTTGCAATAAACTTGTGTGTAATAAACATACCGTGGTATCAAACAAGTCCAATTCCTTAGCAAAGTAGCTGGCAGTGTCTGGTACTCCAATTGAGGCTAACATTTCTCGGACAAACTTCCTGCAACGCCAAACATTACAAAACAAATTAAAACGAGTTATAAGAACTTTTAAAGATGATCTACACAGTTCCGTATGGTTCAAGCTTCGTATGATCTATCGTGTTATTATAAAGAACAATAGAATTATGCGCTGTTCAAACGTCTGTACAAGGAGTATATATATTTTCAGACATTCTTTACGGTAGGTTTTCATCTTTTTTCTTTTTCCTTTCAAACAAGTACAACAGCGATCAAGCCTTTTTAATCATGGAACATTTTTGCTAAACATGCGAGAACAAAATATGATACAGTTTATTTTTCAACACCACCACCAACAACAACAACAATCTTTATTTGCACTCTCTCTCACGCCTACCAATTGCACAAAATATAGAAAATAATATTAGAGTACTGGCTTCCTGGAATAACCATAGGGGCTAGCGGAGCCAGGCAGCCAGTTGACATCAGCAAGAAGTGAAAATAAAAATACAGGACAGTATCAAAAGGAAAGGAACAGAAGAGAGAGGGCAAAAAACGCTATCAGTACTACGCTATTACATATATCTTATTAGACGTTTTGTTGTGTAGTATCGCTGAGTATTTTTTACGAGTTGTGCCGTATTTTGGCGAGCCCGTAGGGCGAGTAAAAATCATGTACAAACAACGAGTAAAAATTCTCAGGGATACTACACAACAAAACGTCTAATAAGAGATTTATTATCCAACACACCAAATTGGTATGTTCGTGCGAGCAAATTTCGTGGATATTTATTTACAGGGAATGCGTGACAGAAGTATGCGAAGCGGAACGGATTTGGCGCGAGAAATCCAGCTAACTGATTGGTCGACGGCTGGAAACCTGTCTAACCGATCCTCTGGAGTACAAATACCGCGTGATATTTGTACTCGTCTTAAGCGTTGTTTGTACTCTGCGAAGTGCAGTTGGATAATAATAATCTGTTATTTGGTAACTTAACCACACAAAAAGTAAGAAGAGATTCATTTTGCCTTGATTGCTTTGTTTTTTGGGTTTTTGCTTTACCTGATTTCTTCATCGCCATCAATAAATTGCGCCATCAGCTCAGCTACAAAAGACACTTCGTAGATCTTCATAATATGTGACAGCTGCAGAGCTACACGTAAAAACTGTTTGGCCTCAGACGAGCCATGCGCAGTAGGGTGATCCGGGATATTCAGTTCTGCAATCATGGTACGGTTGACCTTTTCGGCTGTATGTCTGTTTAAACCTTCTTGGCGATGCAACAACATGATAGCCTAGCGATCATGGAAGGAAAACAGGTAGAGGAGTCTTCAATTAACTTTAAATCTTGTTTAGGTCGCAATAAGAAACAACCATCGCTTCGTCCCTCTCCAAAAAGCCCCCTTAAAACGAGCTACCAAAAGTAAATTAGAACACGCGAAACCATACTCAATCGTTAGGTATAGGCATACTCATTTTTTCTAAGGGAAAATACAATATTTTCTGCCACGTTAACATGTGCCTTCCAACAAAAGACAAAAGCTTCTACACGCGTGTTTCTCATTGGATGTATGTAAGTGGGTGTACATAAATACCTATATAAATATACTTACAGCACAGATCTGTGTCTTCAGTTCATGGTCAGTTGTCTTCTGAATCAGGCTTAGCAATAGTTCTACGAAGCTTTCTGCTGTCCACGGTTTGGGAAACGACTGAAAATGAACAATGCTAGTGTTTAACGATGTCATTTCCTTTTAATGGACGTACATGTAAAGAGGCGGACTCTGAAATGAGTTTTTTTTTTGAATTTTATTTACACTACATATCTTAAGCCCTGGCCAAACGGAGTCGCAGATAGACGCAAGTTTAAAACTTGGGTCTACTTGCGACTCCGTTTGGCCAAGCATTGCGTGCACTTGCGATGACTTGCGCTCACTTTGGTTGAGATCAAATTGACACGCAAGTCAAAGCAACGTTTTCACCGTTTGGCCACCCAACCCAAGTCAACGCAAGTTGAGTGACGGTTATCAACCTATTATTAGCCAATGAAGTAGAGAATAGTCTGCCCTAAAAAGTTTTTTTTGTGTGTGCAATTTGCGTGTACTTGCGAGGAGAGGCTTGCTAGTCCGTTGGGCCCACCCAACGCAAGTCTCTACGCAAGTTCAACTTGCGTTCACTTACGACTACTTGCCGGTCCGTTTGACCAGGGCTTTACATTCCAATGCTCACACTACATTTTTATACTTCTTACAACATACAACTGCATTACCTACCCACTACATAGCTTGTTTAAGCGTCAATCAAAAGAAAGGGAGTTTAAACTGAGTCAGGCTAACATCACTCTTCTTTACGACTATATATATTCTCGGTATCAGCTTCAATAAAAACAACCGAATTTAACTATCAAAGAACAAACCCGTGATTTAGTAAGTCACTGTGAAATGCAACTCCGAAGGAAATCTAAAAATAATATTTTGTAGAGTAATCGATATTGTAATTTTCTTGTATACTCACCTCTGAGTTCGCGTCCGGAAAGAACTTTTCAAACCACAGTGTCCCCTTGAACTGATTAATGAAAGATGGTAACGGCGTCGGAGGGGGAGGTGGTGGAGTAGGAGTTGGCTCCTTGGGGGGAGGTGGTGTTCTGCAAGGTGTCAAGGAAAGAATGCTATGAGTAGAAGGTGGGTGAATAAACTTGGTGGATGAAAATGGAGAACAAACCTGCGACAACAAACCTCTTCACGAAATGAATAAGTCTTTTAGAACGTCTGGGCATTTTAAGGGATAAATTACAGTTTATCCCTGCCATAATTCACAATTCACTTGATAAAAGTGCGTGATTTAAAAACTGAAGGCTTTCCATCAAATTCTTAAAAAATTAAGATTTAGTTTTTTGTTCTGTTGAAAGTAAAAGGCAGCGTTTAGGAGATTTTCCTCGACAAAGTTCATTTTAGTCGGTTTTTTTTACACGTATACTACATAAAACATAAACTTTAATTTAAAACTTCAACATGACATTAAATGTAAGGAGAACTCGGAAAAAAATCCAAGTCCCAGATGGGATCTGAACCTACGACCCTCAGTGATCAAGTCGGATGCTCTAACCACTGAGCTACTGAAGACACTATAGTGAGCAAGCGCCAATTTGTGGGTCTCGAACTGGAACCGCATCACGCGGCTACACAGCCAAGTAGACTGGCACACAAGAACTCACTAACCTTTAATATCATGTTGTTGTTGTTTCATCTTTCATATACTCAATTTAAAACTAAGGAGAATATTATAATGGTGAGTATGATATCGCACAAAGAGAACAGAAAGATAAACGAGAGTTATACAGAAGGTAATATTAAAAAGCTATGGAAAAATGAATACCTGGTCAAGAGTGATGTTACACTTAACTTTGGAGAGAGGTTTGCTCTCTGAGAAGAAAGATGAGAGATATGTTCGTGCGCAGCTTTACTTGCTGTTGTTAAGTTTGCATCTCTCGATCTAGAAAGAGTTCCTGAATGATAACAAAGAGCCCGAGAATTCTCCTCGAATAGTGAACCCTTTCAAGTAGTTCTTCTATAGGGCTTATCGAAGCAGACGAATCTCTACGCTGCAGATTTGTATGGCGAGTAGTGTTATGAGTCTCAAAAGACCCACATGGAGGGAAAAGACTGACTTCATCTGAGTGCAAAGTGGAAGAGAAACTTGCATCCAGTTTTTCAGTACCATACACATAACTGTCTTTGAAGATTAAACGTTCGCTGCTACAAATCATAAGAAGAAGTCTACAGGAAAGAAGGGAGAAAAGAAGTGTGGCTTGATAGTTAAGCAGGGTATAGATTCGACAGAAAGGAAGTATAGTGGTTTGAGCACCAGTGGACAAGATAATGGGAAGTAGACCAGAAACTATGACGTAAAAGCGGGGACTGGTCCGTAAGGTAGTATGGGATAGGGCAACACACCAGAGCGAGATTTTGAGTCTCACAGCGCAACAAGGTTATAAGATGAGAAAAAAAAACTAAAGTTACATGAATCAGAGATATGCAGCTGAGGTAAGGTGGCGATATGAGGGCAAGAAAACTACCATCATCACAGATTACAGTTATGGCGCCATTTAGTGACGGAATAATCGCGGTATGCATGTTGCATGCTTAGTAGTTGGTTTGGAACCCGCCATAAGGAAAAAGATGGCGACTGGTACATTTACCTATAATGCTTTGCGCAAAAGCAGCAAAAGAGCGGTATAAACACACAAAGAAAAAACGTAAGTAATTCAAAATCGACAAGAGCAATGCTGTTAGTATAGGAACGACTGCCGTTAAACCATATCTCTCTATATGCCCAGTGGGCTTAGTTTGGTTCGCAAGTTATTGTGGTAAAATGTTCAGCCGCCATCTTTTTCCTTACGGTGGATTATGCTTGAGCATTTAAACAAGTTTATTTAGTTGAAAAGAGAAAAAAAACAATAACAAGTACTTGAAAAGCGATTTAACGTCAAGTTAATTGAACACATTTAATAAGCTTTCAGTTTACCTTTGTTCAAGCGCTGTTAGATCTGTTTTAACAGCTTCACTTTCATTGGAGATTAGTTCAATAATCAATGATGAAGAACTTTCCAACAGTTCGTCTTTGTTGTCATCTGTAGCTTCATTTTCCACTGGCCGCGTGGAAGGTGGAGCCCAGTCACTTAGGTTTAGTATACCTATGCTACGATGACTGCTGGACAGTGGTATTCTTTAATAGGAAAGGGTGTTTTATTAAAAAAATTACAGTTCATTCTTTAAGTCTTTTATTACCACCTTCGTGTTAGTGAGTATTAATTTAAAAGGATTCATGGTAAGCCGAGTTTTTACTGAATTAGCGAATTTAAGAGTGGCAGTTAAGTTATTTTTTGATTTGCCTGTAGTATTAAATCGTCTGCGTTAAATACTGGGATGAAAACTTTATCTGGTTAACGTAGTAATTGGCTGTTTAGCCTAGATTAAAAAATCATCTACAGATAAATATTACACCTCAGTTAACCTATTATGGCAAAATACCATAACAGAAATTCAAGATAATTACTTTAGTTCGCAATCACCAAGAACAATTTAACAAAGTTAGAAGGCATTCAAACTTCCTCGTTACTAAAATGCTCGGGTTATTCGCTTTGCGAGACGCGCCAATAAGGCACATTTTCCATACGAAGGATCATTGGAATCACGCAAAACGAAACTCGTTCTTTTTCAAAAGAAAAACAAAACGTAGACTAAACATATTAATAACGAAACCTAAACTGGAAAACAACCGAAGATCATAATTATATCAACTTACGGATCTGGCGTGGGGGGCTTTGGTCTTGATATCAACTTCTCAATCGGACGAACTGGTTTGACCTCCTTCTTTGGGGAGGGTATCCTGGTAGGTGACGGCTCCACTTCAGGGGGAGGTGACGAGGGTGGCGTCGGTGTGGGGGATTTGAAGAGCTCAGTTTCGTCGATAGACTCAGGTGAGGGAACATCTCGTAAAGCAAGTTGAAGTTGATCCGCAAACTTAGACATTCCTCTCCCCTTCTTGGCTTGTGGACTTTCAGGCGATTTAGGAGATTTCTACACGACAAAACAAGTTGGTATGTTATGTGATTTAACTCTGAATTAATTAAATCAAAACCACCACTGACAGTTTTTTTTCACTTGTTCTCTTTGATACCTAAATCTTATGATCACGCACATTTTAATAAGAACTAACGGTGATTTAACAAGATACAACAGAGGAAATGACACTTGCCATGTTAAAACCAGTTTGTAAAATCCCAGCTGCTTTCTTGCTCCATTGTAGAAGATCTTCTATTCGGACATCCTGACAATAAACCCTCATTCTCCTCTTCTAATAAACGCTATAATTCCGCCACACGATGCAGCAGTCTGTCTATCCCACTTACCATATTACAAAGTCAATTTATTCCGAACGGAAAAAAAGATGATATTCATATCAAGCATTAGAACACGATTTGAGAACTTTTCTTCACCTCACCCTCCCACCCTTCCAATCACTAACTCCCCCCCTCTCCTCCCTTACAAACATTTGAAGATTGACGATAGCTTACCTTCTTTCTGCTCTCCAGTTCAGCCAGTTGCTCTGCAGTCAGTTGTGGCGGTTTCCATGGTTCAGCCTCCTCTTTGCCCTCCTCTCTTAAATCCTTAAACATGGCCACAACGACAGAGTTCGGAATGAAGCCATCAGGCGCAATAACGAACATGTCTTCGTCTTCAACCTCAGCTTTATGTGAAGCCATCCGCGAAAGTCTCTGCGACACCAGTTGAACAGATTGGCTCGGCGAAGGATACCGTTTAGACTTCGGCACGTCGACAACGTATCGATCGCGATCCCGATTCACGAGCGGTGGTCCTATCGGATGACTTCGGAAATCCTTTCTGTGACTGGGGGCTGAATGAGAGACCCTGGAACTTGTCTCCTCGTGCGAGAAGATCTCACTCTCTGTTTGCATGGTGAATGGGCGTTCAGACCGCGATATTTCGTCGAGTTCTTTCGTGGGAGGAAGTATAGGAGTCTCTTGACTCTCTTCCTGTAATTTTATCGGTTCAAACTCCGACATTGACAAGCTCATAATCTCGGGTTTTGGAGGTTTTTCAGGGGACGACTGGCTTTTCTTTGATCTAGTTGACTGTCTACTTATCGAGAAAAATCCCTGGCCTCTATCAGCCGAATACGGTTCTTCTCCGTCTTCTTCGTAACCATAACCGTCATCATCCTCTAAAATGTCGTCTGGAAGATCGAAGTGCGGCCGCTTGTAAAATATTTCTAAGTATCTTTCAAACGCTTCTCCGCGAACTGTCTCCGTGTCAATGTTGTGTCGTTTCCTGGTAAATTCGTATGTTCCGTCGCGAAGTTTTCTCAGCTCATTTTCGCGGTCCTGAATCTTCGCGAAAGCCTAGAAAGAAAATACAAGAAATAAGTAAATCTGGCGTTTCTTTTCCTGTAATTCACTATAAAAAAGGAACTAACAATAAATGCAATGTGATATTTTATTCTGAAAGTTCTTTTACTGTAGTCGAAAATTTTTTTAAAAGAATCTCTGCTTACATTAACTGTCACCCAAGAATGATTAAGAAGAAAATAGGAGAAATAAATTACTCAGCTTTTTATTTTCCTGTAGTTCACTGAGTAAATAACGATAAATTTGCAATCTGATGTTTCCTTCCTGAAAGTTCTTTCTTTGTAGTAGAGAATTCTTTAAAAGAATCTCCGCTTACAATAACAGCCATCCACAGCAATGCAGTCTTGTCAGTGACTGGCCGACTGAGCCACTTTGGCTGCCGCTGGGGTTACGCTTTGATTGGAGAAAAATAAATCAGGAAGTCTTCGAGAAACAAAGTTAATAGGCCCTTTGCACGATCTGGTCATAGGGTACGAAATAAATTATGCTGGGACGCTAATAAGGAAGTGGGATTTCCAAAACAAAGGAAAGTCGGGCTGGACTGGTAAGAGTTCCTTTGTTTTGGAAGTCCCACTGCGTTACTAGCGTCCCAGCATAATTTATTCCGTACTGTGTGACCGGGTCGTGCAAAGGGCCTTTTGGCCACTTCCAAGTTGCCTTTTGCCTCAGCTTCAAAACGAGTCCTCGTGAACATGAAAATGAAAGTGTGGATGAAACGAATTTTCATCTGAATGGTTCCGAAAGAAGAGTCGTTTTGACCCAGAAACAAAAAGCAACTCGAAAATGGGCTATCGGTCTCTTCGATAATCTTGTAGGCAACATAAAATGATAGCTGTAATACCAGACTTCTCCTCTCCTCTTCTTGAATCTTCTCATCCATTTCGTCTTGTGGAAGCGTGTCTTGAAATCCACTGTATTTATCTAGCGACGACTTGACTCGGGCCAGCCGCGCACAGTCTTCGGGTGTCAGATCGTTTCTTATGTCCGCATCGATATCCATCGGTGCCTCGGAAACAACTCTTCGGAAATCCATCGCCACCATTCGGAAAATATACGATTGCGGCATGTCTAAAGTCGAAAGAAAGAAGAACTTAGGATTTTACTTAATTTGACACCATTTGGCAATCAAAGAAAACAAGCGAACAATCTATGGGTTCTCTGCAAGCTACATGCCGCACAGACTAACTTAGTCTAACTGGGCGAGCAATGGAAAAGCCAGAATAGAGATGTCATGAAGTAATCAAGAACGGTAGAAACAATAAAGCGGTTCCTAAGTACTTTCAACACACGCTGCACACTTACAAGAAGCGTAGCTGATTTTGTGAAGATGTTTGCCAATACCCACGATCAGGTCACCTTTCTGACTACAGAAACAAATGCTGGTAGGAGTGGCATTCAGTTTGATGATACGCAACAGTCTATTGGCCTCGTCCCAGATTCTCACAGAGCCATCGGCACTGCATGACGCAAACAGTCTCATTTTGGAGCAGCTGGTCAAACCCGTAACGTCATCCATGTGATCAGAATCACTGTTATGATCATACCGTTCTGAAAAAAAAAAACAATTAATTCGGTATGTTAGTAAAACGAATGTTTCGTGAACTCTGGAAATACACAATCGCGCCTGTTTGTACACTGCAACATAAACTGACATAAAAAGATCAACCACCCAGTTATGGCTTATAAAGGAAAATAAATCTTCTCCAGAACTGGGTGATATGCTTCTGATAATATATTACATAAAATCTTCTTATTTACTTTTTTGAGTGGTTTTAAACACCACAGTGTTATATGAAGCTGTGGATGGTTCGTGGAATGCGGCGCACAGTTTGTGATGAGCCACGGACAGGAGTCTGGGAGTCTCGTGGCAGTACAACGTCATCAGAGGAGCCAGGGCTTCCTGAGCGAATGGGAAAAGGCGCCATATCTTAATCACGCGGTCTGAAAGAAAAAAAAAATAGAGCATTGCTTTGACTAGGTTAATAAGGAAACAAAGAGAACGAGGTGAAAATAAACAAATGATCCATTTATCTAGAGATTCTGGTGCCAAATGAACAAAGGATTATTTGGTCGAGGAATATCCAAGGAAACCAGGGCAAAATCATAAAGAAAGGATCTCAACTACAAGCTGAATTTATACTGACGTGTATGCTCGTTGTTACGCGAGTCACAACAAGCACATGCTCTCCATGACAAAAAAACTTGAAATTACTATAACTCTTCTCACCAAGTTATGTCGAAGCGGAGACGTCTGCATGATGCTTCGTTGACATTGCATAAGGAAACTAATAATATTAATTATAATCCATCACTGAAATATTTTTGCTCCCTCACGATTGGTCTAAACACATCACGTGACCGAATATTTCCCACCTAAAACTGGGGAATATCCGAGGACATTCCCAATTTTCAAAACTACGCGCGCTGTAAAAAACGATTTGAAGAATAAACACACCAGCCTCCATTTGGGGCGAACATATGCTGGGAAATTTGTCTTTGTTACGCTCTCGGAAAACGGTGAGCTATGAGGAACAGATAAAGTCCAAGGACAAATATTTCAGCATATTTTCGCCCAAAATGGAGGCTATTGTTTAGATCTTTATCGACAAAAAACACAGTTCAAAACATCGGTTAGAATTGACAACAAAAAAACAGCGTAATAATGAAACGAAGTAAGAACAAAGAAATGGCTCAAAACAAATCGGATTATTAAATTATCTTCATATTTCAGTTTCTTGAAGGTTCATGAAAGAAATTCCAATGCGGCTTCGTTATCTACTATGACAGCCATAGCAAAAAAAAGCAGGAAAAATCATGAATGCGTTGCGATGCTGCTTGAACATGTATAACGCTCGGGAAACGACGATTTCTTTGCTGTTTGTTGCACGCTGCCATGCTGTGGTTTCGCAGCAAATCGAGAACTGAAATGTTAGGCTACCTAGCGAAGGCTCGAGATGAACTGAAGTGAAAATGATTGATGATGATTTTGACGCAAACAAACGGTAACTGCGCGCGCAGTTTACGTTATATTGCGCGTGCAGTAGATAGCTCTTGTATTTTTCTATTGTATGACTGTGTGTTACAAGGACTGGGAATTATCGAATTGACGAATTTCATTAGATGAAATCGGTATTAAAAGCGGTCTAGATTTTCCCATCAAGACTAGCATTTTCACCGGCAATGTTTTGCGGTGAAAAAGTTACAAACTAAAATGCAAGAATATTGATTAGAGAAAAACAGTAAAGAAGACTAGCAAACTTTGGCAGAATTAAGTTCAGTTTATCGCCGTTCGCAAGCAAAATGCCACTTACCTACAAACCAGTTACATTAAACGAATTAAATGCGCCATTTCCGAGTTCTCTTGTGTCTCTGTTTCAAAGCGAGTCTAAGTGCGAAACCTTTCATATGAAAATGAGTTCTGCATGCAGTTTCATTTTCATGCAAATCAAAATCATTTTCATAAGAATGGTTTCGCACTTAGACTCGCTTTGAAACAGAGGCGCAAGGGAACTCGGAAATGGCCTATTGTTCTTGTTTGTCATATAATACATGTAAGCATCTTATTAACCGAGCCTAGTCAGTCTGTATACTCGAGTCAGTCTGTACCTCGCGCGTTCGATCTGCACTCACGACCTCGGTCAAGATTCTCCTATACCGTGAGACCTCCTGCTCGGTAAATACTATGAGAGCTAAATAACGTACATTTTCGAACTTATTAACGGAAAATTTAGCCTCACCCAGACCAGCGGAGATGACTTGATCAACTACTGGATTAGCTACCATCGTTATCACCTCGTCTCTGTGCGCCTGGAAAAAGGATGGCATACTTGAAATCTCATTCTGAATAATTTACAAACTCAACAATGTACGATTTTTTTTTTGGAAAACATTTTCATCTTTGGATGGTTTGCACAATTAACTTTTCTGAAAGTCCTATTTTGAAGGAAAGTTAGCTACAGTCTGGAGGGAGAGAATATGTCACGTTTAATCTTCCAACAAGAAATAGCTACTGAAATCATTTCAATTAAGGGCGTTTCTTATGTGAGATAAGTCATCACGTGCCAGATGTCTTTTCGTTTCAGTGAGAAATGTGCAAAAACATAGACGCTACAAAAGTGCCAGGCTTCATGTAAATTGAACCGAAAAACTCCAAGAGAATGCCTGAAAGCGCACTGAAATCTTTCCAAAAAGCCTCACCTCAATTTGAAAGGACACTTTGCCGGGCGTTTTTTCGTTTTGCCAATCAAACAAGACAATGAAGCCATTTACACTGCCTCCGAGCAGCAGA
>JAHPZR010023458.1:45000-53130 GCA_019787425.1 Platygyra sinensis
CATCTCCAGCAAGGATGATCATGGTTTAAGGTTAGCCTACCAGCTTGTATTTAAGACTCTTTTTTACGTAATTGCCCAAGCAAGGCATTGACGACAAAATGGTGGATATGAGACGTCATATTTCGATTCATTGCCTCCATTGTGTGACTACAAGCTTTTTACAAAGATTTCGCTACTAATTAGGGCAAGATTGTTACTTCCTGTACTTGCTATCAAAATGTTCCGGGATACTGTAAGCGACAAATTAAATATTAATTATAACTCGTTTTCGTCTGTTCAAAGTCTCTTGAAAAGAGGGCTTGGTTAAAATAATCTTGACATATACAGTGATTGTTTTTGCCGTTTTCTGTACTCTAGATTACTTTGGATACGACATTCAATATGTAGATTCCCCTCTACTAACTATGTTCTGATATATGGGTGTTTGGTACATGAGATTTTGCTTTTTAAGGTGCAGTCAGTGTCCACATACACAAAAAAATTCTGGGTAAAATCCAATGTATTTTTGGATACCATTATCCTCCGCACTGGCATCATGTTAAATAATCTGTTTTGCACCGTACCCCTCACCCTGCACTGCCCTTCCCCTATAAACTTCCTTCATCAGTTACTGTGCTATACCTCTGTACAGTCCACACTCAGATCATGGTAAGCTTTCGTGGCTGGCCACTGGGTGGAGTTGTTTCAGCCTCAGCTGCTCTGCCATCCTTGCAAATTAAATACATTTATGTAGCCAACTGATTTGTTTTTAGCCCTGTTAAACTCTTCAATTTTTATAATGAAATTATTTGTTTTTGACATTGACATGCCCTCCTCTACTAGCCTTTGTGCTATAAAAGTTGACCAAGGATAAAAAAAAGAAAGTTTTTTCCCTTGCCAGTCAGGTCTTGAGCTCCTCATAACTTCATCTAATTAGCCATATTTCAGAGTCTCGTTATTTAACTGAAACAGGCTCACCTTCTCAAACACATGTGTTTAATGAAATGAGCTAGGAACTCTTTGATGTTTTTCTGTCTTGAAAATGTCGTTTCTTTCAGTGCTGGACCTAAAAGCCAAGTGCTTATATCGGACCACAGCTCAAATGGGACATGGATAACTTCTAGTAGTGGAGAAACAATTAAACTTGAACAGGGACAGCCCACTTTACTGAAGGAAAGCGATGTCATTCTTCTAACTCGTTCAACGGAAGCAGAGCCTGAAGTCATTTCCTATAAGTATTGTTCATCTCCATTTCCAAGAATTACAAAACACAAACAAGACGAAGCTTTACATCAAGACAGAGCAGGGATACTTGAATGTCAAGCAGAAAATATGACAAAATGTGACCAGGCAAAAACTAGAATACATTTGAAAAGACAACAGGAACCTTATGCCGGTCAAGAAAGTAGCCCCAAAAAAGTTAAATTTAAGGTAGAAATCGAGGAGAGCATTAATAAACACAACCCTTTCATTGTTAATCGCGTCAAAGAAGAAGAACAGTCCACAGAGGGCCTTGATGACTCTGCTGGTTCTGTTACTGCCAAAGGAAGCGTTGCTGTAAAGGAGTCGAAAGATACCACCCTTCTTATTGATAAAACAACCACTTTGAATAATGACGATCAAGGCATACCTCACACTACGACCCCCTCTTCACACGTCCCAGTTCCTCCTTCACCTCCCGAACGTCTCTCAGAGTTGTCCAAAATTTGCAGAAGTGACAAAAAAGATGAGTCTCTATTGGAAGATGATCATGAACCAACAAAATTTGAAGCATATGGAGAAACAAGTGACTGCAATGCAGCTGAGGAAGGTGGCCACTATGATAAGTGTGTTCATTGTGGGAAGAAGATCCCACATGTGACGCTGTCTTTGCATGAAGCAGTTTGTGAAGGTCAAAGCCAAGAGGTTAAAAGTCAAGATCATGTGTCATTATCATCACTTCCACGTGAAGATTGTTCGTTTAGCGGAGAAACTACGCCAAAGATTCAGAGATTGGAAAAATGCTTACTGGATGAAGTTCAAGGTGATATCAGAGTTTCAGATGAGGCAAGAGAGCCAGAGGTGACTGGACAAATAAACAAGGGCGAGAGCGATGCAAAAAGAATACAGGATGAAACATGTCAGAACAAAAATATCGAAACTGTCACGACTTCACCAAGTGCTTTTTGTGATCTGCCAGATGAGGGTACTGAGTCAGACATTATAAGTTCCGAATCTCGAGGCAAAGACGTAGATGAGAAGACAGCGACAAAGATTTCGACTTCATCGACACTGCTGGGTTGTCACACTGAAGATGAAGGATTAATCTCCCCTCATCAGTGTGAACCGACCATCTCCAGAGAAGAGTCTAAAGAAAGATGCACGTTTTGCTCAAAAGTTCTTCCAGTGTCAGAACTCATTGTTCACGCTTCTGAATGCTCCAAGATGAGTGCAGTTCCTTGTACAGACTCGGATGACGCAGAGAACATACACGAGGCATGTCCTTACTGTGGAACATATTTCGAGGTACTGGAACTTGTGGAACATGTTACTCGCTGCAGTAAAGTTTCTAGGTTAAAAGTCGAAGAGGTCCCGTTGAAAGATAGTTATCCATTCTCTTCCCCGGTAACAGGAGCCACTGACTGTGTGGACGATCCTTCAGTGGCTGAGAGAGAGCTGTGTCCCAAATGCCGACGAGAGTTTTCCTTGTTGGAGTTAATAAATCACGCTGATGAATGTAAAGAACAACTTAGTACAAGTTCAGATGTAGAGTCCTTTCTTGAAAATGCTAAGGACCTTGTAAGCTCTGTGGCTAGTGATGATGACAAGGGCGTTAAAAACGGTGTTGACAGTGCTAGCAAGGATGGTATTGGTCATGAAGTTTGTAAGCTCGAGAGTTGTGATATCCTTGAGCGTGACAAAAGCAAACCTGATGGCCATACATGTATTCTGTCGAGTGATACCACGTCTGGCGATAACGTTGATCGAATCACTGAAACAGATCATGATGTTGATGGTGGCAGTACTTCTGATGATGTTAACGGAGACGAAGATCACGAGGATGAAGAAGGTGAAGCTGATGATGATTACAAAGAAAACGATGTTGATGATGATAATTCCACGAGAGGAGATACGGACGATGGTGACGTCACTCGTGGTCACAGTGACTATGACGATGATTCACATTCTGACAGAAGTAGTATCTCCGATACGAATGACGAAGATTCTAGGTCTGACGAAAAAGATGACAAAAGTGATGAATATGGTACACATACAAACGAGTACCTTGAAAATGAAGGCACATTTAGCGACGTTGATTACATGGACGCTGTGTCATATTCTGAAGGTAGCGTCCCTAGCGACGAATTTGAACTATGCCCAAATTGTTTTCAACTCTTTCATCTGTCGCGTTTGGTAGAACATGCATCGAACTGCGTCAGTGAAATTTCAGCCGTGAGAAAAGTTGTAGAAATGGTGACTGCGTCAGAGCCCAAAAAGAGCCCTCTGTTTAATCCGTCGACAGAGAGCACGGTTGTCTTAAGTGACTGCCCCTGTTGCGGAGTGAAATTACCAGTAGATGTTATGAGTGAACATTATCCTAGATGCGAAAAGCTACACTTCCAAAGGATGACAAGCGAAGGATCAGCTAGAGTAGAAAAAACCGATCCTGTTGAAGGTTTCCCCGAGCATGTCGTTCGCATAGACAACCTGAGCACTAGAACAACAGTTAAAGATGAGAGGAGTGTGAAGAGTGTAGCAAGCTCGACAAAAACAAGTGATTATTCCTCGAAATCGTCAAATGGTAGAGCGGCCACATTACACGAGGTCGATGATGGTGATGACAGAGAAGCGGGAGAATCTAAAGTTAGCCTGAAAAAAACGACATCTTCACTGGACTCATATCATGACTGTGAAGAACAGTGCATTTACTGCTTGAAGATGTTTTCTGTGAGTGTGCTTGTGGAACACGTTTGCAGCTGTGCAGATCGTTATGAGGTAAGGTTTTTTTTTCAAACCATATTCCATGTAAGGTTGATGTTGAGATGAGTCCGAATACAGTCACCCCTCAACTGACATTCACCATCAGCAGAAATAAATGGAATAACGCTCATCTATATATAGTGGAACTCTCGGGCCAAGCCAGACTACAACGGTTTATAATCGGGGCGAGTTACAAGATGAACGTTGTACAAGATTTTGCTCAGATTAAATCTGAGTAAGCTTGGCGAAATCATGGACGACAACAAGAAACATCAAAGCGAGTTTAAATTTATCATCAGTTTTTATCACAGATAACGTTCAGGTACTACACGGACAAACGCAGTGATCAAAGCGGAAGATGTAGTTTCTCTTTTCTTTCAACCAATCACTTGCAAAGTCAAACCCAACCGTCATTAACTCAGGTGAATTTTCCCGCGCTTTTGGCGGGCTATATCTTCTACCAGACGTAGTTACTAGCTTTGTTATCAATTTGCACCTGGTTTTCCGTAACAAGAAGTACATCGAGTTCTCATTTAAAACCCTGAAGGCAAGTTTCACTGTTTTTACCATTGCAACAAGATTGTCATATTTCAGCTTTCTCTCCATATTCTCGCAGAATTCTGCCGATGTAAATGACCTGGAGCAGTGTTGTTACTGTCTACGAACATTTCCCTTGAATGAGCTCATCAATCACGCACACAACTGCGATCAGAAAACAATCTCTAGCAGTCAGGTATGTTATGTGCTGTTATGATTCTAAAATTATAATTGTCTTGTAAGGCCGTAGTCAGAAAACATGCCTGAGGCAATGTCCATGGTTAAATTATCTTCCTTGGGGCATTTAGCGGCAGCTTTTTGACCTTCCCTCTTCAAAAAAGAAAACACAGAAACGAAAACATGACTGATGCACGTGCCACGGTTTGCTTCATACTGGGTATAGCCCTTTCATGTCTTGTGTTCTCGTGGACGTCGGTCCTTAAACTTTTCTGAAAACCTTGGAAAAGGTTTATTATATAAATGCCTCGAGATGATTTTTTGCGTTGTTTCAATTTGACCCTTCGTTTGTTTATATGAGTGAAAAATTCGCGTGTTAATACTTGATGAGAATTGCAATTTTCAATCCTTTCCTAAAGGAGGATTCACAAAGCGACGGTATAGCTAACAGCCAGTCGCACACAGGAGAAGTTGTGGAGAGGTGCATGTACTGTTTTCAAGATTTTCCCGTCAGTAAATTGATCCGTCACTCACAGAATTGCGATGGGGATATGTCAGGACCCAGAGAGAGATTCCAAGGCTTCTTGCCTTCAGTTCACGACGTAAGTTAGTGTGAGAAGAGAATTAAATTCATGAAAGGTTCTTGAATGGCCAATCCCTCTATGGGACGTCCCTGCAGGGAATCATGGTCGTGGATTTGATTTCATCGAAACGAATATCCAGTCCAAGATTATGGATGCAACTACCGTGATTCCATGCAGGCGCATCTCAGAGGGAATTGGCCATTCGTGTTCAGACAAAATGTATGATTTTTTTCATTATTTTAATTATTATTGCAGACTTTGTCCTAGCAAGTTAAATTTGGTCTACAGTGAATGACTAAAGTTTATTCAAATTCACCGCACTGTTGTTGTGCTTTCCCGAGGTGAAAATTCCGATTGAGATACAGGTGGTTTAACGATGGTATTAAAGATTTTCTTTATAACTTTGTCTGCACCATTGTTGATCGAAAAACTGAGGTTGGAAGAAACATGAAAGTCCAATCTATTAATTTCCGTTAGTTACTAAACCTTTTGATTTATTTCTAACCGAAAGTTCTGAAAGTGTTTCGTTTATACATACTTCGAGCAGTTCTCAAATGAGTGTCTAAAGTAATCAACCAGTCAGTAGACCATTTTACAGCTGTCTGCTTATTAGTTACCTGGCCATGAATGCAAGCGAGGCTGGAGGCGACCTTGCTTTGATACAGACCTCTTTGCTTTTCTGATTTAAATGTCATCTAGTTAGCATTAGAAAAACTTAATTTACACAACAAACGCAGTAAAGTCTGTATCAAATCAATCACTTCCAGCCTCGCTGCTTTTCTAAGGCCAGGTCACTGAGCAGACAACTCTAGAATGCTCTATTTAACAAATTGACGTCATATATGCTATCGCCTCGTGGATCCACACTACTTTGACAATGTTATGACGAAATTCATTGTCAATAACAGGACAGACGCATTAAAAACTGACATCAATTTGTTTTTTACGATGACAAATTGTCGAATTGCCCGCTCTCGCTCGCTGACGCGTCGCATGAATTTCAAATTTATGTGTCTGTCCGCATATGGACAATAAAATTTAACCAATGAGCGCGCGTGAATTTCTGCAGTTATCGTAAAATACTTAATCGAATTGGTTTTGGTTTTACCAAGGTTTGAGATTGGCTGAATAGTCTAATTGATAAGTAATTGGTTTGGTTTTGGGTTTACCACACTCGATTGAAAACCCCGCTATCTCCAAGTAGTGCTTTACAGTTCTAAACTCTTTCCAGTTGAGCGCCGTCTCATCAGTTGCCATCTTGAGCGACACACAACGAGCAGCTTTACAATACGTCATCACATGCTCGGCTCAGGACTCCAAGAGTGTATCCTCCAAACTACTTACCCGAGTTCAGCGCCTGGGTTACAGTGACAATGACTTGAAAAGGTATGTTTTCGAGTCGGGAAATATTTTTACTTACACGTGATAATCCTGCTAAGTTTGTTTGCACTATTATAGATGCCTTCAATACAATAAAAGGTAGTAAAAGGTAGTTATTTTGAGTGAGCCCCCTTCACCTGACATAGCATATTCTTCGGCAAGCCCACCCCTCTGAAACCATGTTTTTTTTACACGGGCTCAACACCCCCTCCCCCCTGCAAATTAAAATGTCGAATAATTGGGCACACTGTAAATAAAAAGCTAAATATAAGCTTTTAAACTTGAACTATTAAGATTCCCAAGTAATAAATAATACAATTGTATTTTATCCCAAATAATTTTCATCCTTTAAATATAGAGTCGATCATTACTCAACGCACTTGATTCGTTTTATCCTTTCCTTCACAGGACTTTACAGTGGGTTCGCAGTGCCTCGCCTATCATAATCCACATCAATCTCGATAAAGTGTTAAAATTCCTAGTTGAAGACACGCACTATCGAAACCGTTTTGAGACTGGAACTAGTGGTGGGTCTACGGACAAAGCAGCAAGGAAATCCTGGGAGGTAAGCGTGTAACAAACGTAGTCACTGTGGAGTCCTGGGACTAGTGAAATTGTCACGTGACTCGGATCGTATACGATCGAACTAAGTTGAGTTCTAGCCATGTGGGTGTTGCAACTCGGGGTTTATATGGTGTTTATGCATTAAAGACACTACAGTCACCAACCCTGAAGATAACCACACAGAGGAAACTGAAGTTCATGAGTAAAAACGACCTCACTAGTTCCCCTTTTTATGCCTCAAGTTACTAACTTTATAAGCATTCTTTGGTAAACCACTGGTTACATATTAGCAAAATCTCGTTCCAATGTTCTAGGTAGTCAGGTAATATAATGCTAATCTTGACTAATTCACAGTTTAATTTCATTTCTCGACGCTTTTTTGATAGGATCGTATTTTTAACAACGCATACCACAGAAGCCCTCCTTCAGAACGTGTCAAGTACGGTGTGCTAAACATAGGTTGGTACAGTGTATTCCTGTGCGTCATAACACAGCATATTACAGTTATTGTTAATTTTGATCTTGAAGCGCCGATCGTTTATCATTTTCCTATAAAACTTCCTACTGATATATTATCAGTTATTATTCCAGCCAAGTACGTGATTTCAAAATCAAAGCTTTCATAGAATCGTGATTTCACACGATATCTGCACACTGCGATACCGGTACTTGTGCTCTACCAACGTATTTGCCATCTTACCTCTCTCATAGGTGGTGGATTGTGATATTGCCTATCTGCCCTTTTCTATCTCTCCCTGCCTCTTTCCTTGTCTCCCGTTTTCGTTCTTTTTTCGCTGTTTTTTTCCCTCCCTCACCCCTATTCTACCAAAATTCCGCATGCATTCATCTTTTGATATATGCGATTTCTTTTCTTTTTAGTTGGTGATCCCCGTGGTGTAAGAAGCTGTGTCCATTACGGTGATTCCTTTTTACAGGTTGGTGCCCTGTT
>JAHPZR010023459.1:2500-12355 GCA_019787425.1 Platygyra sinensis
GAACGTACATGTCAAAGCGAATTTTGTTTTTCGCTTAGTTAATGTGTTCCTCCGTTTCCGAGACCAAAGCGCTAAAAAAACGTGTCTGCGATTTGCCATATTTAATTTCAGTGAAAAGTTAGAGCATTTTTAAAATAGGATTAAAAAAATGTGGAGTGATCGTACAAAAATCGCTCTTGAAAAAAAGTAATTAGAAATAAAAAATTCGGAGACACGTTTTTTGTTGTAAAACTAGCTACTGTCAAAATTTGAGAGCAATCGAACAAATTCCCTTTGACTTGTAACTCTTCAAGTGTCCCCTTCTGGTGAAAATAATCGTTTCGAGAAAACAGCGCTGAAAAAATTTTCCTGCTTCGAATCGAGTTCTATCCGGACGATCGGGGTCGTCTCAGTCGTCCGGGTCGTTTGCCATCGCCTGGGTAGCGTTTCCATATGATCGTCCCCTACGTTTAAACATTTTTTGAGACGAATGGGACGATCGGGACGATCCGGACGATCATATGGAAACCAGGCGTAAGTGTTTGTTCGAAGCTTGCCGAAAATAACAAGTCATAGCGCTGTTTCTCGATTGCGTGACGCGCAGTGGTTACCTAGCACGTGATCAAAATCTGCCCCGATCAAATCTTTCCACGACTAAATATAGTCGTGTTCGTTACAAAAACTTAAAATTTCAACATTTTTTGCACTGTATAAAACTAAACTCAACATCAATGTATCAAAACAGAAACTATACACGAGAATAAGCCTTATACTGACTACAGCAAAAACCATCGAAGCCCTCGCCGGCATTTTTTGATGTTCAAATCCAACTATTAAAATCTCTGTGGCGTCAAGTTTTCTGACAGGAATTTAACAAATTGACGTAAGTTTTTTATGCGTCTGTCCTGTTATTGATCATGAATTTCGTCATCACATTGTCAAAGTAGCTGTGGATCCACGAGGCGATAGCCGAGTGGATCCGCAGACTACTTTGACAATGTGATGACGAAATTCATTATCAATAACAGGACAGACGCATTAAAAACTGCCATCAATTTGTTTTTTACGATAACAAATTGTCGAATTGCCGGCTCTCGCTCGCTGACGCGTCACATGAATTTTAAATTTATGTGTATGTCCGCATATGGACAATAAAAATTAGCCAATGAGCGCGCGTGAATTTCTGCAGTTATCGTAAAAACACTCCTTGCATACGACTGGCGCGCGGGAAATTTGAATTGACCAATCAGGATTCAGCAGGCGGGAAAAACTTTACAGTCCTCACGTCAATGTAAGTTGACAGGAAAGGCATTGAAATCAGACAACTTTTCTTATTGGAAATGACATTAAATATTCAAGAAAGGGGACTTACAATTCCCAAAACCATATCACATTACAAAAAGTGGAAAAATTGAAACATCTTGTGTCTCCAAGCTTTTAATTTGGCGCCAAAAGTAGTAGTTCACCGAGCGTCGTCATGTAGGATAAAAGTTGTCTTATTTTGAACAAAATGTGCTGTTCGTCGTCATATTAAACCCGGAAATCTCTAGTTAATTGTTAAAAAAGGACAAAGCAATTTAGAACTGTCTTTATTTTAGCTAGTGGCGAAGGAAATGGCTATTATCGTGTCGTTTTGGTAGGACAGCAAAGTTTTGACTGCCGCACGTACTGCGGGCTCAGCCGCCGCAACGTCAAAATACTAAGTAGAACGTTGTATTCACCAAGTCTCAAGGATGTAGCTTGGCTAGAAGACATCCAGTAAATTTTTCTAATTTTCCATACATACCTCTGTGAATTTACTGGGTAGACAAACGTCTAGACGCAATTCGTGGGAAAAAAATTTACAGACAAATGTATGGAAAATTAAAAAATTTAACTGAGCGCTTTCGACTGAAACTATTCAGTCATTCACCTAAATCGAAAATATTTATATTTATATACTCGCCGGTTTAACAAATTAGACACTGTATCTGTGCCCTGTGTTTAAATTGACTTGGAGAAGCCGAATTGTTTTTAATTCTACTTGCAAGTCAGTAGTGAAGGTGCTGGTTTTATATGAAAGGGTGGATCCTAGGTCGGATCATAGCTCGGATCCTAGCTCGGATCCTGGCTCGGATCCTAGCTCGGATCCTGGCTCGGATCCTGGCTTTATTCTTAGTTAATCTCTATTGTCGCATAGCTTATTTAATAACTTCTGTTGCACAAGATTTTCATGTTAAATACGTCACCATCAATTTATAAGAACTAAAAGAATGTTACACGATCGTCATCATTTTACGTGATATCATTACGGGCGCCAAAGAATAAATAGTTTAAAAGTAATGGTGAATTAGGCATAGGCACTTAAAAACTGTGTTCGGCTACCTTAACTGGCACTTTTCTACAAATAATACCAATGATACGGATGCATTCCACTTTTGACACTTTAATCATTTTGTTTACAGCACTCGGCTGTGGTTTTCTCTTCCTTTTACACAAAAAAAATGCGTCTACTACCATAGAAAAATCTTGATCGGACATAACAAAGTTGAAGCTCAACGGGGTTGAATGTTTCTCCTGTCTCCTACGGCTCGTTCTTACGAGTGTTGTATATCGAATGTAAAGTTTTTAATGTTCAGTGGTGGCGTAGCTTTAATCAATGTCAATCAGGCAGAAATTTCACCGAATAACTGCAAAACTTCTCGCGCGCTCATTGTGTACTTTTCATTGTCAATAAGCAGACAGACACATTAAGATCATTCAAGAGCGAGAGCTTGGAGTTTGACGATTCGTTATTGTAATAAACAAATTGACTTTAGTTTCTGATGCGTCTGAAGTCTTGCTTTTGACAATGAATTTTGTCATAATATTGCTAAAGCAATCTGCAATTCCACCAGGCTATCTTGACAATGTTATGCCAAAATTCATGTGAAATAACGGGACAGAGTTAAGGCCTGACGTCAATTTATTAGACGATTGGCAAGAGGAATATTCTAAAGGTATTGTCTCAAGCCGTAACTTTTGAGCGACTGGTGCTGGTAAGCTTTGAAAAAAACAAACAAACTTACCAGATCACAGGTTTGTCGAATAGTGAATAAGAGAACCATTTGTCGAATAAACAAACTTCCTGCGAACGGTGAACAGCATCAGACGTGAAAATGAATCTCAGAATTTGTTATGAGGCAAGGTCTAATTTTTAATATCAGTTGAATTTTAATTTTACTACAGTATTAGACAACTGAACGTAGTGAAGTTGTAAAAATTCAGTGATAACTGCATACTTACCATTTGCAGAAGAGGATATAGTTGGTTTCACATTTGATGCAAACGTTGGTTCCACGCCGGTCTCAGTGGTTGAAGTGAGCGCTGTAGTGACTTGCGGTGTCTTTACTAACTGTGCCACTGAGTGCATTGCAGCAGAAGTAAATGATACTGCGGTGTAGGATCCCAAATTTAATGTCCGTGTTGTTACGATAGACAATGGTATATCTTTTGTGCCACTTGGAGATCCGACATTTGGTGTCGCACCGGACGATTTCACAAATGTTGCTGCCCTGAACGATGCCACACTTAGCACAGCGGTGCTCTGACCTGCAAAGAATGTGTGATCGAATAAAAGAAAAATGCTTTCAGCGATAGAATAACGTTAAGGAAATGAGAACGAAGGAATCATAATTGTTTTTGCCCGTGAAGGCATGGAAGCTAGAAAATAGAAGGAAGTGCTAAACCGAATATTTTAACCAAGGTTCATTACTCTAGGCACTTTACGGTAGTTTTATTTTAGAGATGTTCAGAAGATATAAAATTTTTGTATCTAAGATACTGCTATCAGCGTTTATTGAATTGCCACATTGTGAACTTTACAGTGGCTACTAAGGCTCAGATACACGCAAGCCTTATAAGGGTTGTAGTCTCTTGAATTGACTAAGGGCCCATGCATATGAACGGCAACCTAATTTAAAACTGCGGGAATGTATTAGTGTTCATAGCAGTTACTTTTTTTAATTTTCAAAAGTACTTGTGGACTGGATTTTTTTTGGGGGGGGGGCTGGGGTGAGGGCTGGGGTGGGGGGGGGGGCGTCATTTCATCATCATCATCATCATCATCAATCTTTATTTATCCACGAGACAATATCACTTTACATGGTCTTCCTAGGAATCGTGTTTAAAACTAGACTAAAATACTCTAAGGAACTATAATGTTAAAAATACAAAAACTTACATTATGAATGATAAGAGTTAAAATGAGTCAAGGTGTATTAGAAAAAATCTTTCCCATCAAATGAAGTTTTAAAAACATTTAAACTAGACAGTTTTCTAATCTCTGAGGGAATCTTGTTCCACAGAACAGATCCTCTGTAGTGGAGGCTCCCTTTTGCAGACTCAGTTCTGGGTCTGGGGACATAATAATTCATCTCAGGATTTCTTCAGAACTTCTACTGCTTTTAAAAGATGTGTCCAAACCACTATGATCATTCTGTCATTATATCTTTCTCAGTAGTTTGAAATTAACATCTTTCATATTCTTCTTCTTCTTCTTCTTCTTTTTATTGTTATTATTATCATTATTATTATTAGTCTTAGTCTTAGTAGTATTATTATTATTTATTTTCCACAATTATATGCTTACAATATTCTCCATGTAGGACTGGAACTTGCTTGCAACTGAACTTAATGCAGGAAGTCTTAAAATCAAAGTGATTCCTCAGCATTGCATTGCGTATCTCTACTGCGAGCGATTTTTGCGTCATCCGCGCGCGCAAATGAGTGCGTGCACGTACACAACAAATTTCCCTCAAGCTAAGCTCGATAGCGAAATAAATGCTCGTTTTCTTTTAAACGAGCGTGGTAACCTATACTTTTAAATGCATAATAAGAGTGTACATATTTTCCTCCTTAATTTGAAAAACAAGTAAAAAAGAATTTTACGGAAGGAAAAATAGATATAGGTGAAAGAGTGCACAAAACCGTTACTCTGTGATGCAAATTATGATCGCGAAAACAACGACTCTGCGAACGTTTTACGTCCACGTCGTTTTAAATAGTGCGATTTTTCCACAAATTTTTATATCATATTTGTTCTATATACTCGACACTCTCTACCTGTCAAGTGTTTTCCCAAGTGTTACTTTAATAATCTATTTTTCGAGCTACCGCAAAATGTAACGTGGACCGATGGATAACGAGCGTGATTCAGCACGAGTACAGGCATAAATGGGGTAAGATTGGCCCATCACATCTCTTAAGCGAGGATGATGACTTATCATTTTTGTCAGTTTTTCCTCGACATAGTGCTTGGTAGAGAACATTCAGGGAGTTTCAAGAAAACTCATTGGCAACTTTTGTTTCTGAAGAATCACCTTAATCTCTCCCACAGGAACCTCGCTTGCAAGCTAGGCCCAGTCCACTACCGGAAATATGAATAAGTCCTATAAATGGAAAGGACACGCCCCCTTGAAGCACTTTGTTGGTTTTTCTGTGCAATGGTGGAATGCCGGAATAACGGTCGCATAACATTGAAGTCGTTGAGAAATAGCTTTTTTCTTTTCAAACCAGCGGAGTCATTTACGTAGAATAATAAAAGGTAAATAATAAAATTACAGTGAAAATAAAACTTATATTAACACAGAACAAAAACGACTCAGATGAATTATCTTCGTCGCTACACGCGGAACATTCAAATTTCGCCGCTAACTAAAAGAACAAAGCTGATGCCTGCGAGCTATCTGTTTCCATTTATCCCAGCATGCTGAGAACGAAACGAAATCTTGTCAGAGGTGAGTTTGGTTAGCCTGTGAACACATGCAGACGGATTTTGGTGGGATATTTAAGATTATTCAATTTATGAGCGTTATGATGGTGCAAACAAAGTGCAAATTGAACAAGTCTGAGTTTAAAATTGGACTTGAGTGAATAATCCAATCAAATGGGAGCATTGGCCGTCCGTTAGGATTTGTGATTAATGACAGGCTGAACACCTCACCTCGTTATATAGGATCGCTCCGTGTTTAACTATGTAATTCATTTCCTGACGTGGGAATTTCACAGTCCTTTTCATGTGTAAAACTTTGCATCGTTTCATTCATTTGTGTGAATGTTGCAATATTCAAACACGCGCTTTAGAAAAGCCATTCCACTTGAAACAACTGCCAAGACGGTCAGGATCAAGCGAATAGAATGCAGTTAAAGTCTGAATGGTGGCTGGCAAACCTTCATTTTAATTTTACATTGTTCACACAATATTTATATTATTTGAACGACATTTTTATTTCTGAACGTCTTGGTCTTTCTCGTAGTACATCTCTCTAGAAAGTTGTACTTCGGCTCAAACCATTTAGAAACTTGACTTCCACTTTCAAAAAAGACTCGTGTCTGTTTTTGGCTTAGTGGAGGGCGACAATGGTTTTGAAAACATGATTAAAAGGTAGCTATATAGTTTCTAATTGATTTGAGTTGCTGAATATTAATCGGTGGCCGGCGAAAGCATAGAGGCTAGAAAGGACACGGAATTGCTGTGCAGCACATTATAGACGAGAAGGGTAACTTTCGGCACTTTAAAGTAGCTAAAGTTAAAATATGCTGCAATAATTTTTATGATGGTGCAAAGGGTGGCAAAGGCATCTTTTGTTGATATGTTGCGTGCTCTTCTCCTGGCCTTTAGGAATTTACTCTCTTAATTGTAACGTGCTTATTAGCAGATTAAATTAGCTATGCACCCAGATGTCGCCAGTTTTAGCCCTATGAAGGGCAACGCATTAATGATCTATGCACATCCGAATCTACACGACTAAAGCAATTGTGTACATGAATTGTTTTCGGGCGGTATTTTCACTACCACTTTAGTTGTATAAATTGTTATTCACGTCAGTAGATCTTTCTCAGTAGAAGTAATTAAAGTTGTTTACTCTTTGCGTTCTTTCCATGGAGTCTAAGGTCATATTTCGCAATCGTTGCGGAAATTAAACACTTATATGTAAGGTAAACTTACTGTTTAGTATGAAAAAAACATTAAGAAAAATGACTAAACTCTGGAAATGAGACACTGATCACGAGAGAGCAAAAATATCACGAACAATACAAAAAATAAATCCCAGAATTTGTATTATGAGACAAGGTCTCAGTCTACTGAGAGGTTCAGTAACTCTTGGGTAGCACAAAGTTAGACAAGTGGTATTTTAGGCTTGTCATCGTTTAACACATTTGAGATTGCAAAAAAGGATGGATGGATATAAATCAGACCTTCCGCCAAGCCTAACACTGTGTCTGAACCTTACTTCACTTAGTTTAATAGGGAAGTGATTCCATCTTTGCACAAATGTGGAGACTGCATTACACAGCACTTCAACCATGTAAAGATTAGATGCCTTAAAAAGTAAATCTAAAGGTATTACATACCAACATACCTTTACAACTTCCTTCAAGGCAAAGCGTAAAACACAATACAATAAAGGGTTTCATTTCGTTCGAATTCATTATCCTAATGATTTAATCGCATGTTGATTAAAACACGACGCCAGTGGTAAGAACACCGCCAACAGCTTGACTCAGACAAACTGTGCGCCTCTTGAATGAAGCAAAGCGTGACCAATATACGTTTTGAATATCTAAAATGCTGTCTTGTTTGACTTGAAGAAATGATTTATTGGAACACACTGCTCCCTTGTAAAAAGAACGTTCCGCGAGAAAGAAGTGGTAGTTTAGATGAAAGTGATGCCGTGTTTTTCAATAACGATGATCGCGAATTCTATTTCCTACTTATATTGCTTGGATGAGAGTGACATATCCTCCATTGCTTACATTTTTTTGTATCTTTGCTAGCGTTTCCCTTTTCAGTGAAGTATTCTCTGCTTATGGATGTGTTCATTTTCAACATACCAATAGGAAAAATATTATGTTAAAAAACCTTGGTACAAGCTACGTTAAAATAAGTTCACGGCACTTTACAGTAGTTATACTTAAGAGATGCCAACACTGTCCTTTTTATATGTAATGAATATTTTTACAAGCGTTTATAAGGTTGCCATTGTGGACTTCACTATAGCTGCTAAAGTCCAGACAAGGCAGACAACGTATTGCAAACACTGTTGCGTACTGATCGTTCAAGTGTTTTCCCGGCACTTTATAATACGTTGCAAGATGCCGAGACAGTGCAACAGGGTGGCAAAGGTATGTTGTGTTGATATGTTGCGTGCGTTTGTCCTGGCCTATAGGGTTTAGTCCCTTAAATGTAAGGGGTCTATTTGCACACACAATTGATTTTGCATTCACATCTCGTATGTTATAGTCCATGACCGAAACCGGGATTAAATATGAAGGCATGAATGATGACAGGAAACCTGATTAAATGATCTATCTACAGGACTAACTTTAAAAAGCAAATGTGTATATTTTCACTTCTGCTTTAGTGGTGTACATTATCATTCATGCCATTATATATTTCTCCGTAGTTTAAGATGCAACAATTTTCATATAATCATTCAATTGCAATGCAATTAAAGTTGTGCCCCCTTTGTCTTCTTTCTACCGAGTCCAAGGTCACATTTGGCAATCGTTGCGGAAATTAAACTCCTATACAGATTTAATATTGAGAAAACATTGAAGAAAACTGACTAAACTTTGGAAATCAGATACTGGTCACGTAAAAGCAAAATTAACACTAACAATAGCAAAATAAAGCTCCTCCAGACACACGTTAAACAGTCTGCTGAGAGGTTCACTCATTACTGTGTAGTATAAAGCTAAGTAGGACCGTCAGTGGTAGGCCAGGTTTGTGATCGTTTAACACATTTGAGATTACAAAATAAGGCTGAATGGATTTTAATTCAGACCTTCTTCCAAAGTTGGCACTTTGTCTCAGGAAAGTGGTTGGATCTTTGAAACATGTCGAGGTTGCATAACACAGCACTTCAACCATGCAAAATAAAAATTGGTGAGTAAAACGCAAAGCTTAAAGTAGGACATACCTTCACTACCTTCAACAAAGCAAAGCGAGAAGCACAATACAATGAAAGTTTTCATTTCTCTCCTTGTCCTAATAATTCAGTGATATTTTGATTAAAACCAAACGATCGTGCTAAAAGCACCACCAACCCCTCGATTGAGACAAACTGAGCAACGAGTGATTGACAATGTTGCTTTGTTCGTATGAAGCAAAGCGCGACCAATATACACTTGAATCTCTAAAGTGCAATCTGGTTTGCCCTGAAAAACCGAGATATTTGAACACACTACTGCCTTTTAAAAGAACGCTCCGTAAGAAATCAGTGTTAGTTGTAAGGAAAGTGGTGTCATGTATTTTCATAAAGATGAACACGAATTCTATTTCCTGCTTGCATTGTCTGGATGTGAGTGGCATAGTCTATATTGTTTACATAGTTTGTATCTTTGCCAGCACCTTCCTTTTCGCTGAAGAATGATTTAATTGTGGATGTCTTATTAGCAGTCCTCATTGTCAACATACCCAACCCTTGGGACAAATTGGCTTAGATCTGATTAGTCGATGGACTCTGAACAAACAATAAATCTACGTTTATAAAGGTTAGTTACAAATTTAAATCGGACAAATCCAGAGAGAATATAAATCCTACTTCCAGAAACCTTAGCGATTGTTTTGTCCTCCAAGGCAAGTTTCAAAATGTGGAGAGTGCACCACAGCCTCTCCAGTGATCTCTTTGATTTATTAGTTGTTTCATCTCGCGTGCCAGCCATGGTACCTTTTGTCCCCTGACTCGCACGCGGATTCTTGGGGCATGAGAATCGGCGACTTCACCAAAAAGCTGTTTAGGTGAATCCCAAGAGTCCTCAACATCTGCGAAGGAATTCACAGTCTTGTAAAAAAGCGCTTCGTGAGAAATCTGTGGTAGTTGTGAGGAAAGTGGTGTTCGTGTATTTCAATAA
>JAHPZR010023461.1:10000-12500 GCA_019787425.1 Platygyra sinensis
GAAGAAGAATAGAAAAGCAGGTTTAATAATATGTTGTTACAGTGTACAATAAGCTACTTCTTTGACAGCGACGTATGAAACACCAGCGCTCGCGAGCTCTATCTTCAGCGCGATACTCGGCGATTAATTTCACGATTCGATGGCTCTTCTACCTCAAAATGTTAGAAAAGACCCCAAAATTGCACCTTGGAATAAAAACTGTACAGAGTTTGAAGGCGGGAGGCAAAATATGATGATCTTCTCATGTAGGAAGGCTGTTTAGTGGGCCCTTAATAGGTATCGGGGGATGTGGGATTTCTCCCAGTGATCCTTGTGCTTTGAGCTTTAAACAGAGGTGCGGGAAGCGGAATTTCCAACTTCAGGCGGGAGGGGGATTTCATTTTTTAATGTGTCTGGGATGTGGGATTCGCAAGGAAGACAGAGGGGGTTACATGATTTCAATTCTTTCTTTACCTCATAAATTGTTATTGCCTAGCACAAAACTACAAGCCTGGCAGAAACGAGCATTTTGTGCGTAAAGCTGTGTCAGGTTTAGACTGCGGATAGGCTCACGTCTTCATCAGATTCCTTCCCGCCGGGTCGCTTTGCTCTTCACTGCTCGCGCGCGTGTTTCAAAGCTGAGCCTGCTCGCAAGCTATGCCAGGTATCAAGTAATGAATAGCAACGGCTCTCTACCCTTTCAGGTTCTGTGAAACGTTTATCTCCATAACAGAAAAAATATATATTATTGTACCAGACATTCAATTGTATCACTCACAAGAAAGCCAGCAGCCCAGAAAACAGCCCGCATGCAAAGAACAATCTTTCTTAGCTCGCGCTTTTTATGTTACATGTATCACATGCATCAAAATATGTATGAAATATATGCAGTTGAGATATACTCAGAGTCACATATTTGTTTATGAGGTCGGATAGATATAGCTCTATTTTTTAAAAAAAGGTCCTCCAAATTGCAGAGTACACCTAATTCTGTCGTGACTTTGGCGGGCACTATAATTATGTCCTCTTGAATGGTATTCGTTTGAGCGGACGGCTCGGGTTTCAAGTCTGGGAATTTCTGGCAATACATCACCTGAAGAGTCTTTCATTCAGGGTAAACAGCAAATATGTTTTTCTGTGAAGTATTCTGATCAGCTAGTGGCAAACGCGTGGTAACAGTTCTCGACTTCCGACTCCTGAGAGTTTTGGGATCTGTCCGACTGTCACTGCAGCTTGGTAAGACTCACGTGCATTTTGTGATATTTAAGAGGCTGTCTCTCTAAAAACCGACCACTGATTTTACTTCGAAAATTCAATTTTTTTCATAAGCTGGGATTTTAAAGCCCTTACCTAGTTAATCACTAAAGTGAGTTTCATTTGATTAAAAATTGTAATTCAATTTTCCTAGGGTTAGTTAAAGTTCGGTCCGCTGGACTCAAGTTGCATGCCTGCCGAAACTGGAAAAATAGCACATATTGCCGTCGCTCTAAAAAAATTAATATTCCCTCAAAAGTCCCAATTCTTTTTTTAAACTATAGATATATCACAACAGTTTGTTTAGCCATGTTTCAATTATAATTCAATGTTGTTTCTTCAAACACGAAAATAGCGCTACTTTGAAGGCGCGTTTTAAAAATGTGGCACCTGTTTGAAACCGCTGAACTACATGAATAGAAAGTATAAATGACACTTAATTCAAAACAATAAAAAAATTTGTCTGCCCACTCGGTTTTCAAAACTAACGACCGCTTGAAGTTCAGGAAATTTTAGTGAGTGACTGCATACTCGCCTTCGTGAAGTGCTCCTATGAATTCATGTAAATCTCTTACCTGGCTTCAAAATTAAAGTTTTGGTCCTTTGTAGCAATCCTTGAATCCTAGGTGGCATTAAAACTGCCAGCTTTTCCTTCCAGCAGTAAGTTTGTATACAAGGTACATTTATACTTTCCTGATCTGTGTCGAGCGTGACGGTCACATACTTCCATGTTCTTTGTATTGCTGACCATTGTTTTCCTCGCAGTCGGTTTACAGTCATGTAGAGTCCTCTTAAAAGGTTTGTAGAAGCACTCTTTTGGACAACTCTCGGCACACATACAAGTATGAAAAGTAAACGGTGATCAGGGGATCCACAGAAGGACTGATAAATGCTCTCGCCAGTGTCGGGGGGGTTTATAGTTTAAAAAAAGAATTGGGACTTTTGAGGGAATATTAATTTTTTTAGAGCGACGGCAATATGTGCTATTTTTCCAGTTTCGGCAGGCATGCAACTTGAGTCCAGCGGACCGAACTTTAACTAACCCTAGGAAAATTGAATTACAATTTTTAATCAAATGAAACTCACTTTAGTGATTAACTAGGTAAGGGCTTTAAAATCCCAGCTTATGAAAAAAATTGAATTTTCGAAGTAAAATCAGTGGTCGGTTTTTAGAGAGACAGCCTCTTAAATATCACAAAATGCACGTGAGTCTTACCAAGCTGCAGTGACAGTCGGACAGATCCCAAAACTCTCAGGAGTCGGAAGT